>VDFB02268685.1:0-80893 GCA_007258455.2 Sequoia sempervirens
AATTACTAATATCATAATTGATATTGTTTTCCTTGTTTATGTCAAGATTGTTAGCTACAAAGAGAGGATATTCCAAGAATGGGCAAGTATACTGGCTTTCAATTTCATTGGGAAAAATGAATTTTTCAATATTCATCATTAAAATTATATCACTGTTGGTACTACTAACTAGAATAGGGTTATCAATAGAGCTAAGATTGGGTTGGAACCATGGAGATGAAGACGAAGTAACAAAATTGCTTCTTGTAGCATTTTGACAAAAGGTTTCAAAATTGATCAATTTAAATGTAGTTGAACAACACATACCAAAGTTTGTAGGAGAATCATCAAGGGTATAGTCTTGTAAAGGAATTCTAGTGTCAATATTGCTACTACAAATGACACTAATATCTTTTAGATCAGAGATAGGAATTTCTAAATTGTTGGAATCAAGTACAAGTAGGTATTGATTCTTATCTATTATATTTGTAGAACATTGTATATCATCAACCATGTTCATGTGAGAAAAATTGTTATCACTCATAGAATCTGATCCTAAATTTTCCATTCTTAAATTGGTTGAGCTATTATCAGAAAAAGTATGTTGCAAGAACTTGGTGGATTGTGGAAAGTATTTTGGCTTTGAATTAGTATAGTTGAAATTTGTGATTGCCATATTTCCTTTTATGGATATTGTAGTCATATCATAAGCAAATACAACTTCTTCCATTGTATCAAAACTTCCCAACCATTATCATTTCTTCAATTTATTATTCCAAATTTCTGCAACATAACGACCCATTTTCTAACACCTCTATATACCTATCTTTTACAAACTATTCAAACTTTTTAGAACTCAAGCATAGGTCTTCACTTTCTTGTACCATCTCTTTGCATTGATGAGATGAAAATTGTTTAAGCAAATTTTTCTTTGATTTCTTATTGTTTTGTAATCTAGATTCTAGATGACATAATTCAACAACAGGGTCCTTGGACAAGAGGCTACATGGTTTAGAATTGATGTAGATAAAATTTGTAAATGTATTTTTGCTTGTAGTTGCTATTGCAACTTTCTCATAAGCATGTGTTGCTTCTTCTGCTGTGTCAAAGGTTCCAAGACATTATTGCTTCTTCAACTTGGGGTTATTGATTTTTGAACCATAATGACCCGACCATTTTCTAACACCTTTGTATCTGTTCTCTATTGCTTTGTTTACTTTTCTATACCATATTGACACTTTGTTAAAACATTTTTCTCTTTGAAATCAGTCCATTTCTAATTTTATATCAATTGCAATTTCAAATTCTTGATTCATATTTGACAAGAAAGAATTACTAATGCAAATCAACATAAATAACATAAAAAAATCCAAAAAAAAGTAGCTAAGACAAAATAAATTGCAGTAGAATACATTCACAATTTATTTATTTATAAGTGTATAATGTTCAAAGTAGCATCTTCATATTAATACTTGAATGACTGTGATTCTTTGCTAGAAAACAATCAAATGCTGAACAAGTAGCATATGAGTAATACATTGGCTATGACCAATATTAAAAAATGAGAAGATTTTTTACTAAGATGAGCAATGCAAAGAGGATCAAAATTTATGTTATCAGTATATCAAATCCCATTGATATCATCTCATCATAACCAGTGTCAACAATTGTATTTATTGTGCATAATTTGCTCATTCTATTGCTTTGATGTCCTTGAGTTGCACAACATGACCAATTTAAACATGCATTCTAAAGAGAAATAACTTACTTGGAAATGAGAAATTGTTAAAACACTACATTGTCTATAGTAATTGTCAATTACTTGTTGGATAATTTTTTTTTTTACTAAGTTTTTAGGTCATTTGTTTGCATAAACAAAGCTCTTTCGCAAACATACAATTCTTAAGAAGAAATTCTATGACACAACACCTAAAATAAATTTTATAAAATCATACCAATGTAATTTCATAGATTGAAATAGAATATATTGAATTCCACAATTAAAAAAAATAATATTGGATTCCCATGGCTGAAATGTGAATCTATACTTTTGTTTTAGTGGTTTCTTTCTTTGAAAACAATTTAATTTGTTGAATCAGTTTTCTAAGCTATACGAATCATATTTATTGGATTTTGTTTTGATGAAGGCAAGAAAGTAAAGGGGTATGATATTTGTTGCTATTGATGTACAACCTTGCATTGTTCGATGTTAGTGGCTCACAACAAGTTTCATCTTTCCACTTGGAAAAATTTTCTGCTCATCTCCACAAAGAAGAAAATAGTTGTATTGCAAATCCAAGTTGTCAAGCATGGCTGACATAAAAATCTGATCGCAAAATGCCTTCCTAGCTTTTGGTTCACACAAAAAAAGACTACATTTTGTTTACCTAAAGCCTCTTGATGTTTTTGAATAGAAAAGCCTTCAAATTCATATTCTCAGAACCATATGTATGGCGTTCATTGTATTATCACCATCAGCTTGATAGGTTTATGTTCTCAGTAATACTAATTGGGCATTGGCTTGGGTTAAACGTTGACTTTCTCAAACCAAGTGGTTTAATGATACAAACAATCAAGAAGAAGAGACATAACTTTGGCTTGTTATCCCATATTTGGATTAGTTCAACTCTATTTTCAAGGAAACACTACAGTGGCTGAAGGTTTGGATTGGCATTGAAGGTTAGAGGAAGTTCTGCATGTAGGTCTAACTTAGATGGTTAGTTGGAAACATGAAATAAAAGAAACTCATGCGTATGCATTTCTCACGACACATTATTACCAGCACGAGTGAAAATAACACACCAACATCTACAAGAAAAAGATTATCACCCTTGGCAAAAAGAGGGAAAATAAAAAAGGAGTCCCACTTACAACAAATGTAACAATGTTTCTAAATTTAATAGTTATTATTTCCCCTTCAAAGATACATGTTACAAGGACTAATTACTAGAAATATAGCATTACACACTCAACATGATCAATTATATCCTTAATCATAATCTATTAAATAATACTATTTTCCAAGCAAGAATCATTTAATCAAGACATCTCATTCACTTTTATACACACACAAGTATTCGTCATTCTACCTTGTACATAATTAATTAAATAAATAATTCATATGAAAATGCACCCAATGCATAAATTATAATTTTAGGGAGTTCTTATGATACTATGCACTCAATGTATACACTTATGCAACACATAAAACAATCATTTATATCATGGATTTTGACATTATAAGCTCGCATAATGGTCCATTGGGACTCTAAGATAACACCACGGTATCTAAGAACCAAAGAAGTAGAACCAATTAGAATGATAGTCTCAAGGTCACTCCTAAAGGGCCCTAAAATTTGTTTCTGCAAGAATTATTTCCCTTTGTTGATTTAATTATTTTCTTATCTTGTTAGTGAGTCTTGTCTAGATCTAAACAATCTTTCCTTATAAATAATTTTTATTTAATCATTTAATAA
Source organism: Sequoia sempervirens (assembly GCA_007258455.2). NCBI lineage: Eukaryota > Viridiplantae > Streptophyta > Pinopsida > Cupressales > Cupressaceae > Sequoia > Sequoia sempervirens. The sequence goes on from VDFB02268685.1 coordinate 3,456, forward strand.
TGAATAGAGAAATAAATGACATTCTTATGTTTCATGCGAACATTAATATTCCCATGTTAAATTCTTACCTAATAAACTATTGTATATTTGAAAATAGATATATTTTGATGTGCATTATCTTCTAAATAACGTAAGCTTCATTTGTGTGTAATTGGGCTTGTGATATTGAGTATCCATACTTAAATTGATTACATAGTTGCAAGTATTATAGAGTCATACTTGCATGTTTCATGTTTCCATGTGTCTATGTTGTCAATGGTCAACTCCAAATGCTAATTCAAACATGTGAGATGTAGGTGGATACATGGAAATCTATGGAACTTATTGTGCATTTGTCTATATTGAATTCAAAAATCCTTGGCTATCATTGCTTCCTCTAAAAAGTATCTAACACCTTCCCTATAGTTGGTAGAACAATTCATTTGTTTCTTTTTACCAACATACTTTACTTATCTATCCTTGTTGGTAATTCCCTTTTCTCTACATATGATATCGGTACTAATTATATTTATTTTTCTTGAATATAGTGCCTCAAGCTGGCAGGATTGAACGTGAATTCCTCTCCTATGCATTAGATACACATGCGTGGCATTATTCCATTTAAACACGAGCCCAAGTACAAAAAGATGTGTCAAATGTTGGTCTAAGCTTGGGATGGTTAATTTTTAGCTATTTTATTTTTTGAAGATAACAAGATAGGTGAGAATTTTAGTGGCCTCAATTGAATTGGGGCAGCTTTGCAAGGTATGCAAAATTAAAACCCTGGAAAGAAACAAAGATGCTGAGGCCAAGAAGCTTCTCGAGTTTGTGGCCAAACAAGTCCAACCAATTATGATAAAGCACAAATGGCATGTCATGGTCTTATTAGAATTCTTCTATTCATGTTAACCATGGTTATGCTATATTTTCCTATAATATAGATTTGAAATCTTTCACGTCTTAGCGTATGGTTTTGATTTAAGTGTATTTTGAAGGTTTACTTTCTGTTTAGGGTGTTTTAAATTTATTTTCCAAAATAATATTTCAGACTTTGTCTTCCATGGTAGCTCTTATGTGAGTATTTGGGCCACTTTTCAATTTGTGTGGGAATAAGCTTGCACTACATCCTTAAGATAACAAACATGAGTTAGCATTGTTATGAGAGTTTGAAGGAGACCCACCTAAAAACTGATATGTTGTGTCTCTGAATAAATTGAAATGTCGAATTGATGTTCTTTGTTTTTTGAAAATACATCCAAAATTTTAGACCTTGGAGGCATTTGATGTGTTTGTTGATACAATTTGGTTGTCTGATAAATTTAAGACTCTTACAAGTGAAGTTTTTTATTGGTTTTTAGAAGATGGTTTTTGGGGAATACCCAACTAGAAAATTGGGGTCTTCAACTTTCCTATGTGTGGTGATATAGTAAGGTGCTCAAATATTTTAAAGGTCAAACAACTAACTTTTATGAGGGTTTTCCAAAAAACCCTCCTCAAAATTTGATGTCCTTAGAGGCATTGTTGTGTTTGTTGATGTAGTTGGATACTATGAGAAATTTAAGGCCTGTTGAAAGGCCAAAATGCTAGTTTTTTGATCTTTTCTTTTGAGTTGAAAAAACCAAGCTAAAAATCTAAAGCTTTCAAAGAAAAGTGTTGGTTTTGTTAATATGGTTAGGCACGCTAATACATTAAAGGTCATTTGCAAGTCAAAATTGGTAACTTTCCTGAAAGTTTTTGGGATGACCCAGTTGAGAAGGGAGGGCTTTCGAGTCAAAACTGTGAAGGAATTCTAAGTATTGGAGCATTGGTAGACTAGGTTGTTCAATAATAGTTTTTAAGTAGGTTTGTGGGCAAGGCTTTTTCGGGGATTAAAGAGTCTGGAATTTCCCTTACTGTGGTTATTTATTATATGTCATAGTCATTATGAGACATGAAATAGCATTGTGTAGAACATATTGACTTAATACCTTAGACATTAGATACATCAGGCTTTAGCCTCTGATTTCTAGACCTTTGGGTGCTAGGAAAATGGAAGATCATTTGGTTTTGTATGTCAACTGTTTGATAACTCCTCCTACCTTGGAGTCTGTAAATGAAGTCGATATCATAATGCTGCCTAGCCAGATTTTGGGGAAACAAAATGTGGTATAGATTCCTATCAAGTTGGATCATCTAACAAAATTTATGAAGAGGGAGGTGAGTTTGTAGAATGAAGGAATTGCTAGGAGAAGGGTGTGGACAAGAGCATGTAGATACCCTATGCCTACATTGGTAGTGTGAAGGTACACACATGCACTTGGTAATCTCTATTTGTTGCTATTTTCCTTGTTCAAAAAATATTGAAGTAATGAAATGAGCCTTTAATATGCTCAATTGTTGTGTGTTATATAAAAATAAAGTAGAAAGTGTGTGTCATCATTTTTTTGTGATTTTTCCTAGAAAACATGGTATTGGGCACTAGAGAGACTTAACCGTTTTGGGTTATTGCTCCCTCCTTATTTGTTTCCTTACAATCCTCATCATTCCATGGCAAGAACACCCAAGTTGAAGCCTTATGCCATGCTTTGGCAACCATCATCTTTGGGAGCATGTAGGTTGAGGTTAATAGAATTTTTCATAAGACAGTAGCATTTCCTAATGAAATATGTTACTAGGATTGATACAATGGCACCATATGATGTATCAATGTAGGCTAAAAGAAGCCTACCAAATTGAGTAAAAAGAGACTAAGTTTCTTCTATAAAATTGGCCACTTTCCTCCCTAACACTCATTTTCAAGTCAAGATGTCCTATGAAGTGACATTTTGGATTAAATTTTGTAATCCCTCATTAGGATGAAGGAGTGGCATGACCATTACAAATTTGTAGCTCCTTATATAGATAACTCCTTTACAATACATGAGATATCATATTCTAATGTCCAAAGGGGAACATTAATCTAAATCCAATTGAATTAATTATTTACTGGTGTAATTATGATACTTGATTGGTCACTAGTGTCACTATCCATATGATAGGGAATTTGATTTTGTGAACCGATGATTAGGACTCATACCTGCCAGTAGTTTTCCAATAATTATTGTAAATGTAGAGGTAACACATATTTCTAGAGGTTAGATATGGTAAAATGCAATCTGATTTTTCCTTGGATAATTTTTCAATCACTACCTTGCGCTAGGTGTTCCAAATCTAGCTCCAATTTTCCAATATTAGTTGATGGATTTCCAAACAATAGCGATGCGATCTCCCTTGTAATTGCCAACTGGCATCAATGGATGATTCACCAAACTCAAAGCCTTAATCCTGATCCCTAAACTCAAGCCATAACTTGTAATGAATCAAAATTTCTATTAGCACTACTGCAATCCTAGATGGAATTGGAAAATTGAGGTGAGGGTTTGTGTCCTACCCCAAATCAACCAATCAAGGAATCCTGTCCTCAAAGCTAGTCATTGATATTTCAGGCATGCTTTTTCAGTAGTATTTGTCACTAATTAGCAATCCAAGTCCCTTTATTTGTTGCTTATGGCTCTTAATTTTGCTAACTTCTTCTTCCTAGGTGCAAACATCTGATCAAACTTGCCACTAAATACATCTAGGTGCTTATTCTTGTTATGCTTGTCATTTAAATATCTATAACTACTCCTTGAATGCTCATAGGTGCCTCCTACTACCTTCAAATATTGCTCAGTAGATGATTGTAAGGAATAATGACAAGTTTGATCATGTATACATAGGAAAGGTGCTTGTTTTTAAGAGTTATAAGAAAAGCAGGCTAGTCCTATTTTTGTTGCAAAAGTAGGTTTTTCCTAAATCTTCAAATTTATTTTTCACCTCCCAAACAACCCTTTATTGTCTTTTCCCTCCTTCCATTTTAGATTGGAAAATGCACAAAAAAATCATTAGAAACTAGGAAAACATTTTTGAAAAGAAATTTACAGAGCTTAAATGTGATTTAAGTTAAAAAGAATGGCATGTTGATGGGATCAATGAGGGATGCCTACACATCCCTTGGACAACCTAGGAATGGAAATGCATCTTTAGTCACACTGAGAAAAGGGGAATGTACTTAGGGATTCCCCTTGCATTGTAGGTCTATTCCTATGATGTATTTGCTTCCTAGTATGCAGGTTCTATCTTGGAGATGGATCCCTGGGGATTGTTGCTTGCAAATTTAATATCAACTAAGTTTTCTATAAACCAATGTCATTCCTTGGTGCACTCTTTCATCTAGCATAGATTTGCATTATCAAACCTAAACTAAGTATTAGCACAATTTTGAGTTTCAGAGTAGGCAGTTGAGAATGCAAGGACATCAAGATCTTTCATTTAAAGTCTTAGGATTTTCCTGTTAAGTCAATATCTTATTATGGTTTTTTCTTGGTGATCTTGAACATGGGTCTGTTAAACTTTATTCACTTAATTACTTACACCCATGAAAACAAGACTTTCCTAATCATCTTCAGTAATGTTCTCTCCTTGCTTAGTGTTTCTACTAATGTTTTTAAATTTGCAGCTACATTATCTTTCTCCATAACAAGTATCTACGTTTACCATTGGTTCAAAACCTTCTATACAAGCTATAACACTATGGATAGTGCATCTCTTTTCTTTGTAAGGCCTTTGTTCTTTACCCTTTAACAAAAACTAGGTTGTTGTGCTATAAAACATTGATCCAAAAGACTCTTAAGATGTCTTTTAATATTAATTATTTATTTTGATTTTTTTAAATTAATAATAGTAATGAGCTCTTTGTAAGAACAAATTTTTGACTGTCTAGATTCTAACTATGTGGATCTTATTAATATTTTTGTATATTATCAAAAAAATTTGTTGCATAGACAGTTATCATTGCACCAAAAGATTGACGTGTTAATTCCCGCTACAACTGCCAAAGTTAATGAATTCACGGGAGGTGATTAAGCCATGTCATGAACTCGAGCACTGCATTGCACAACATAAGGAGACCAAGGGCACACACCTTGCAACAATCCCCCCAACGCAAGTGAGGGGTTCAAAATTGTGACCTAGACTTTGACACCAATTATTGCATAGATGATTGTTGTAGCACCAAAAGATCAACCTGTTAATGCTTGATACAACCGCCAAAGTTAGTGAATCCATGGGAGGTGGTTAAGCCATGTCATGAACCCGAGCACTGTGTTGCACAACACAACCTGAGACCAAGGGCACACACCTTGCAACATTTTTTATTTATCAGAAAAATGTGTAGCCTATTTTCCACTTTGATAAGCTTGTTTGTTCATTTGTTTTTATTCATCCAACTCTTGATGCAATCTAACCCTTTTTGGTTTAAAACCCTTGAATTTTTACTTTCTAAAATCATGAAAAATAATGATTAATTTTGAAACCTAGCATTGTAATTTTGTTATAATTGTCTTAACAACACAAAAGCTTGAATTTTGTAGAAGTAGAAACATCTAAAAAGCAATTTGCTAAATTCACAATCAAGAAGCATTCTCCCTAGTTTAAATATATCTCAAAACATAAAAACAGTAAGGGGAATAGAATGCACCTGTCCTAACAAGTGACTCCACTTACTTGAACACTACAACCCAAAGCACTTTATGAGTACTCACAATTTCCAAGCTCATACCATGTCTTTAAATAGCCTTTTTTTGGAGTAACAATTTCCATAAATGGAAGTTTGACAAAAAATCTTGTTAGTGAATTTTATAGCAAATCAAAATCTTTATCATGATTTCGGACCCCATGTGCAATAATGCATATTATCACTATCCATAGTCAAAATGAAGAGTACAAAAAAATCTATTTCAAATCTAAACACAGGCTAACTTACCTTTGTCTTTTCCAATTAATTCACACATCAATAAAATAAAAATATATCTTACAATCTTCATGTTGATTGTTGGTTACCATTTATGGTTGCTCATCTCAGAATCATGACAATGCAAATTGTTATCTTTGAAGCAAAATTATTTTAAAGTCATCTCCATGTGTATGTGTGGGCACCACATACAACAAACATACTAAGGATAAGTATTAGCCTCACATACAAAACATCACCAACTTTCTTCACATGGGCATGTCATTAAAAGATAACCTCCTCACCTCTACATTATAGCTCTCCATTATGTGACCTAACACTATGTGGTATCCACTAATAACTTCAAATGAATTTTATAATTATTGCCCCATGTTTATTATGCCATGTGTCTTAAAGTTCCCTCACCGACCATATCTACAAGGAATATGCCCATGTCTTACCAAATAGAAGCTTGTGTTTTTATTATTGTTTTTATTCCAGATTTAGCTTGTATGGCATTCGTTGATTGTAGCACAACAATTATTCAATTAGGCACTATTTGGGAATAGTGTATGTATATGAATGGAACCAAAAAATCATACATTATTAAGAATGCTTACATCATTGAAATATTATTGTACACTACTATTACCCAATACAATTGAAGCAAAACGGTTTTTTAATATTTAAAAAAATATGAAACAAATATAAACATTAGAAAACATAGTCAACACAATTTAATTCTTTGATCCAATTGGTTTATTCTTTCCAAACTAATAAAACTTGATGAATGCATTAGTATACTTGCCTCTGACATGAACTAATAAAATATTTTAACATGTTTTATGTATGCATAATTTCTTATTTTATAACTCACTTATTAATGGTTGTCTACTTGCCTCTTTCTATTATTGACTATTACATCACTAGTATTTCTATCTAAGATTGATGTGAAGTGAACCATGAGATTTTTTGTCTAATATTTGTCTTCTAACTCGTTATCTAAAATGTCAGAAATAGATTGTGATAATTATTTTTTAATTAGGATTAGATAATGTGATTTCACAAGTTTTGATTACATGTTCTTCAATGGTCTCAAATATCTCATTAACAATGTATAGCTTTCACCCTTGCATTTGTAAGGAAGCTAAGGTAGCAAAAAAACTTCCTACAAATGCAAAAAATTTATATATCTTTAATAGTTATAAATTTTTTTAAAAAAATAAACACAAATATCATGCAAACTACAACACAATGATTTACGTGGGGAAAACCCTTTCGAGAGAAAAACCCCACACTTCGAAATCTGCCCAATATATTATTCAGAAATCAAAAGATTACAATATACTTGTAGAGCAAGCTTCTTACAGGAGTATCACCACCAGAGATCAAGAGACACCACAATTGCTATCAAAATATTAGAATACACCCCCGTCTACATACATCCCACCCACTTATAACAAGCTTTTTGGAACCTTCTAGAATTAGGGTTTTACAAGGTCATTTTTTATTTGACGTGTTAACAAAAAAACCTTGATGTGTCAGCAGAAAAAATCATTGACGTGTCAATGGGAAAAAAACCTTGACGTGTCAGTGAGAAAACCTTGATGTGTTAACATTTTTTTTTACGAGTATACAATATTTGCATGATTAGTCACCACATACCAGCATACATCCTATCAATAAATTGTATATAATTTCAAGGTCGAGACACATTTTCCCGACAACATTAACACTCAATGCTTTAAGTTTAGACATACTTGAACTCAACATTCATGTTACACTTAATAGCTCTTGAAGGAAGGCTCACACATTGTCTACCTTTATGTTAAATTCATCAGAGCAACAAAATGACTATCCAACATGCATATATTCCCAAAATAAGAGTGGATCACTTTTTAGTTTTTAATTATGTGTTTATAAGCTTGCATCATTTAGTTTCTTTGTGCTTGTTCCCATGTTCATACTATTGCAAGAAAACCACTAGTTTAAGACTCATGAGTAACCCACTCATAGATAAATGTCATTTATTTACCACTTTAAATTCATTGGAGTAACAAAATGATAAACCACTATTTATATATTCATAAAATGGAGACCCAATATAATATTGTTTTGTTATTTACTTTTTAACTACTTTTTTATGAGAATTATTTATTTTCCATGTGATTTATTCTTTTAGACACCTAGATTTCACCACCTTAACTTTGTATAATAATCTCATGTTGTCAACTAATTTCATTGTTCCAACTGATTAATTCTATCGTCATTCTTTTATTAATTGAGTAATTATGCTATCTTCATCATCTTGTCATGTCACTAATTTATCAACTTCACCATGTTAATTTGGCTTGTCAATTAATTGATTATATTTTAGTAATTAATTAATCTTATTTAACTTATATCATCCCATGACTAATTAATTGATTAATCATTATTAACTAATTAGCTCCTAATTAATTTTTTGGGAGGAAAATAACATTTATTCAAAATACTTAAAAGAAGAGATTACAAAATGATTTCCAAATGACGACTGTCATCACAATATGCAAAAGGAAAATCCACCAGGGAATCTTACAAAACTAGGAAACAATATCCATAGAAAATATAGGTCTAGTAGGCACATTCCAATGATAGATTGAGAAGCTACCCATCCCTCCTTTGTTCATCATCAATAAACCTAAGGAGGTACTACAATTTTTCATAATCCAATTCACCCCAGTTAGTGACACTCCATTCTCAACCTCATTCATAAGCCCATTTGGTAAGACAATCTGCAACCCTATTCCATTCTCTAGGAATATGGATGAAGAAAATAGATTCAAAATTAGTCACCAAGACAAAAATTTGTTGAACCACACTTGATAATCTCCAATACGCCTCTTGGAAATTTCTTTTATTCAACAACAAGACTAGAATCATGGAGTTAGTTTCACAAACAACCCTTCTCCACCCTTTGATATAGGAGTTTTCCAAGGCTTTAGAAATTTCCCGTGCTTCCATGAAACTATTAGAATGAACACCCATATACAAATAAAAGAAAATCTGAACCACTCCATTGCGATGCTTGCCAACTCCCTTGATACCAACTATACCTAGATTACCTCTAGAAGAACCATCAAAATTAATTTTAAGAAACCCACTAGGAGGAAGATGCCATTTTCCAGATCTGTTAACCTTCATAGAAATTTGAGTTCTAGATTTAGATTCGACACTAGTAGAAAAACAACAATAAGTGATTTAAAAAACTACTAAAAATTTGTCATGTGACCATTAGCTTGGTCACATGACCATTAGCTTGGTCACGTGACCATTAGTAGTTTATTTCTAGTCATTTATAACGCGACCAAATTCATGACAACCATTTTTAGTCATTTATTGGTTGTTTTGATTGATCAATTTGGTAGTATATTTAGTCATTAATTTAGTCATTGATTGTTGTTAACTGGTCATTTATTTAGTCATGGTAGTCATTTATTTAGTCATTGTAATAATTAATTTATGTCACTTATTCATGATAGTCATTTATTTAGTCATTGTAGTCATGGTAGTCATTTATTTAGTCACAATAGTCATTTATGAATTAATGCTTTCAGGTCTCTGTTCCTGCATTTAAAAGGAAGCTGGATGGTCAGTTCTGCTTGTTGTATGGTAGAGTAAGGCATTGGTTTTGCATCTTCTCCTTGCTCTATATCTATTCATAAAGGAAATGCTTTTGTAGCTTCCAATTTTGTTTCACAAGAAATTAGCATGATTACATTAGGGAAACTAATGAAATTAAGATGAAAATGGTTAAATCTGTAATGGCCATTGAGATTTTAATCTCATGTGGGATTTTAATCTTACTTCCAACCATTGATATTTTGAAAGAGAAATTTGATGAATGGTCGATTTGTTGAAATGGTCGTAAATCAAACTTTTCCTTATAACAAAAGCACCAGAGGGTTTTAAGCGTTGTTGCTTCACACTGCAATTATTTTTACAGAAATTAACTCATTTAATTTGTTGCTTACACATTAGCTACATGGAAATATAAAACTCAAAAATCTACAAAATCATCATCCCTAAAACACAACCAATAATATTTATGAAATTGATTTTATAAACAGATTTACATGAAGAATACAGGTCTGCATACAAATTATTTTTTAGCAAAATAATATCATTTAGATCTATAAATGTAAATTTAGATTTAGAAGAAAAAAAATTAATTAAATTGTGATTGTTTTTAAATGTAAACAAAAAAAATTAGCCTCTGCAAACTTTAAAATGGGCATAGGGTCATGTATAGGTCCATGTAAAACTATTGCTGCCTGCAAACTTAAATTTATGTTTCAAAATATTTAAGTTTCAAAAATAATAATAATCAAGTTTATTTGGTGACTGCCGAGGACAAGTTTATGTAAAAACAACAAAATAAACCGAATATTCTTAGGACAAGGTATATTCTTATATCTATACAAATTCAATGCAAGGGCAACCTCCTCATGATGACAAAATCTCCTTTGTCTTATTGCATACAGTGAAATTGTTATAAGTAAACAGCAAAGAAAAAAACAAAAACCCCCATTTTTCTTATGCAGCCAAAACAAATCATGGAAATTGCAGCCATAAATCTCTCTCTCCCCTGTGTCGCCTGTCTCCTCATCCTGCAAAAATGAGAAAAATTATTAGGACAAGAGCTCATATATTTGTTCAATTAGAGGGAAATGAAATGAAAATTTAGGACAACATAGATTGAAAATAGGGTTTCTATTGAGTTCGCCCAACAAAATAATATGCGTCTAAAAAAAGATCAAGGCATAAATAATATATTTTAAGTACATGCCACCAAAATGAATGTAGAAAATTAGGCACCCATTTTGAAATGGACGTGAAATTTAGTTTCAATGTAGTTAAAGGAATCTCAACTATTCATCATTTTACACCATTTTTTGATTGTTCAAATCTCATTATATTTTAGTACATGCCACCAAATGAATGTAGAAAATTAGGCACTCATTTTGAAATAGACGCGGAAATTTAGTTTCAATGTAGTTTTTTTTTCAATAAAAAGGTAAAATTTATTAAGTATCAAGAAAGAGCATTACAAAACAAAAGGGCATAGCCCTAGAAGCCAACAAGAGGCCAAACAAAGCCAGAGCCACGTCAACCCAGATCATAATCAGTTACATCTTCAGCAAGAATCCCCTCCAAATCATGACGTCGCTCAGGGGAAACCTGCTCCCACTCCTCAACCTTCCACCATCTAAATGCTCAGAGGCCCACTTGGCCAAACAATCGGCAACCCTATTCCACTCCCGCGGAATATGGACGAAAGACACCAATTCCATCAAAGAGCTAATTTGAAGAACCTGTTGCACCATCCTAGCCAACTGCCAACTAACATCAGAAACTTTCCGATCATTGATTAAATTAACCAGAATCTGTGAATCAGATTCACAGATCACCTTGCGCCACCCCAAAGCATAAGCCCTTTCCAAAGCGTAGAGGATCGCCAAACCTTCCATAAGGTTGACAGTCTGCATCCCTTCATGAATAACAAAGAAGAAAATCACTGAGCCAGAAAAATCCCTACCAACACCACCAATCCCAGCAGGCCCAGGATTGCCTGTGAGGAACCATCAGTATTAATCTTCAAAATGCCAACTGGAGGGGGGAACCATCTTCCCATCCTCTGAACTTTCTTTCTCACCCTCCTGCCTCTCCTAACACAAGCAGATGCCACAGACAAACCCTGAATCCCCAGTCTATCCACCATCTCAGCATCTCGTCTCTCCAAAGGGAACTCCACATCACACTTAGCCTCTATAGTTTCCTGAATCATGCCTAAAATTCTTTGCCAAATTTGTTGGACTAACAACTTTTCTCCCCGGAAAATACGACGATTCCATTCCAACCATATCTGCCATAGCATGAAAGTAGGTCCAACATACCAAACAACTTGCAAAAAGGAAGCCGAAGTAGGAGGTCTACCCAGACTACTCCAAAAATCCACCAGGAAGAGGCATGAACACAAGGGATTTTCCAGACACCCCACCAAGAATGCCAAAGATACACAACAAAGGGACAAAAAAAAACAAGTGAGAAGAATCCTCCTCTCCAGCTCCACACAAAACACAGATAGAAGGGCCCTGGAACCCCCTCTTCCTAATATTATCCCAAGTCAAGCATCTATTCCACGCCAAGGTCCAAATAAAGCAATTGCACTTTGGCCAAGAGAACTTGTTCCACACATTCTTCCACCAGTGAACCTCCACAGCATCCAACCTCTGGGATAATAACCCTGATATCCCGAAGAGACAGTATAGACACCCTTAGGATTGGGAGACTAGGCCAAAACATCCCCATCCGGGAGGGAACTACACCAACGACTGGCAAGGATATTCTGAAGCGCAACAAACTCTTCCTCCATACCAACAGCAGGCCACTCCTCAGGGTTCTTCCATCTCGCCTCCTCCAGCTGACCATGAGATGAAAAAGGACTTAAAGTCACTCACCCTCGACCAACCAGCCTCCAGGAACCTCTGGCACAGAGTCAACAAATTAGGAAACTGAGAAACAATGGGAGGGAAACCATCCCAAGAGTCGGTCCAAAACTGTGCCTCTGCCCCTCTTTTGCAAATCCAAAATAAGCCCTCCTTGATGAGCGCAACCCCTTTTTTTGAGCGTGCCCCAAATCACCGAACCTTTCCCCACAAGGGGATAGCGAGGAATATCCATCCAAGGGGTCCCGGGGAAATACTTATGGGATAAAATTCGGGCCCAGATCTGATCCTGTTCCACACACCACCGCCAATACAATTTAGTAGCCAACGCCACCCCAGACACAGCAGACTGCCTTAATCCAAGACCACCCATCTGCTTCAGGCTACAAACAACATCCCATCTGACAAGACTCCATTTAGAGGATATCAAGCTACCAGCCCATAAAAACTGTCTTGCTAAGGAGTCTAATTCCTTAACAAAACCCATAGGAGCCACCTGGATCATGCAATGATAAATGGGGAGAGCCTGCACCACAGACTTGAGTAACTGAACACGACCAACAAAAGATAGCCACCTGTGCGTCCAATGATTCACTCTCACACGAAATTTATCAAGAAAATTCTGCCAAGAACCCCTGGGCAGCCTTCCCACCGAAATAGGAATACCAAGGTAGGTCAAAGGGAGAGCACCAATCTGAAATCTTAAGATATGTGCAACCCACCTCTGAATGGGCTCTGAAGTGTTGAAGAAGAATATGGAGGACTTATCCTCATTAATCAGCTATCCCGAAGCAGCAAGATAAACATCCAACACCCTGCGCAGATTTGAAGCTTCTCTAATATTAGCCATACCCATAAGAGCAGTGTCATCCACAAACTGTAAATGAGACTGCAGAGGAAAATCCCCTCCCCACCTCCAACCCTGAATGAGACCCAACTCCACATTCCTTCTCAACAAGCATCCAAGACCTTCAGCAAGGAGAAGAAATAAATAAGGCGAGAGGGGGTCTCCTTGATGCAAACCACGAGAGGCACCGAAGAGCTCGAATGCTCACCATTGATAAGAACGAGAACGAGGTCGAGGTAACACAACTCATAACCCATTGAATCCAGTCTTCCCCAAATCCAAAAGCACCAAGCACCTTCCGAAGGAAGGACCACCGAACTCTATCATAAGCCTTAGCCATATCCAGCTTGATGAACATCGCCTTATCTTTGGAGATAGCCATAGAGTGAATGGTCTCAGTTGCAATAACCACCCCATCTAGAATTTTCCTTCCCACCACAAAACCACTCTGATCCTCAGAGATAAGCACAGTAAGCCACTTTTTCAGCCTGCAGCAATCAATTTAGATATAATTTTATAAATCACATTGCACAAGGAAATAGGGAAAAATTGAGTTAACTTATCTGCCCCCTCACACTTGGGGATGAGAGCAAGGAAAGTAGAATTCAGAGCATGCAACATCTGCTTATTTTTCTAGACTCTTGAACAATGGCCAATAAGTCCATCTTGATGATATCCCATAATTCCTTGAAAAAATTCAATGGGGAAGCCATCAGGGCCAGGAGCTTTCCCCTTCTTCATCTGGAACACAATCCCCTCCAACTCTTCCAAAGAAATGTCACCCATAAGATGCACCTGCATCTCCCTAGAAACCACAAGTGGAATACAGGAAAGAACCTGAGCTTCCTTAGGCGACCCCCCTGCGAGTCTTCCCTGAATAAAGAAGCAAAAAACTGCACAACCTCACTTGAGATTTCCTGAAAAGAGGAAAGATTCTCCCCCCTGTCATTCACCAGAACCGAGATAGAATTGCCATGTCTCCTGGCTTTCACTGAATTGAAGAAGAAAGCAATATTCTTATCACCCTCTTGCAACCACTCGATCCGAGCCTTTTGTTTCCAAAAAACTTCCTCCCACAGCTCACACTCCTCCAACACCTTCAAAGCCCTAGCCTCCTCCCAAAGCAAGTCTATAGTTACCCCATCCTCCCTGATCACCCTCGTAATACTATCCAACTTAGCCTGAGCAACACTCTTCTCATGGAAAATGTTTCCAAAGCACTAACGGTTCCAACGTTTAAGCTGGTACTTCACAAATTGCAATTACTTAGCAAAAGTATACATTTCCATACCATAAGAAGGTCTACCATACCTCCACCAATTAGCGACATGGCCATGCAGAGAGGAGTCACGCAACCACATAAGCTGAAACTTGAAAGAAGGAGACCAGGGCACCCGAGCAGAAGAGATGGAAAGTTTGATAGGCTAATGATCTGAGCCCCTCCAATCCAGAATTTTAGAGCTAGTGGACCACCGACCGCCAACCCAGAAACAGGAAACCAGAAAACGATCCATACGCTCTGCAATGCAACTCTCCCCAACCCTTCGATTGTTCCATGTAAACTGACCATTGATGGGCTTGATGTCAACAAGATTCAAAGCCGCAATATTATCTTGTAGAAGCAACGCATAAGCCTCCAATCTGGAAATACCACCTCGCTTCTCAGCGAGCTCAAAAATGGCATTAAAATCTCCAGCCACAATCCACGGAAGGTAAGGCGCCATGCCATGAACAAACTTGATATGGGACCACAAAAGCTACTTACACTGAATCTCAACAGGCGCATAGATGTTAGAGAAGAGTATAGACTCCCCAGTCTCAAAACAAGAGACACTCATAGATAACGAAGACTTAAAAGACATCCACCAAAGAGGGCGAATCTTGCGAGGGTTCCAAAGACAAGCCACTCCTCCAGTCGATCCAAGAGCCCCAATGCATTGGCAATCGCCACTTCCCCATAGCTTAGGCATCAACCCCAATATACACTCAACTGATAACTTAGTCTCTTGAAGGAAAATAACATCAGGAGAATGACTCCTAATCAAAGCGCGAACAACTTTTTGTCTAGGGCCATTGTTCAAGCCCCTTACATTCCAAGACAAAACAATCATTTCAAGGGACATGAGAAATGAGAACCCAGGGTCTTAACGGACCCTGACTCCACCAAAGTCTCCCCAGTTAATTTAATCCTTTCCAAATCCTTTTTTCTACCAAGCTTGGAGGATTTCTCCCCCACCCCCTTTTTTGGGTCCTTTTGAAGGAGACCCAACTGAGAAGGAGACTTGCTATTCTTAATCAATTCAGAACCTGCTTTCCCCACCAGAGAAGAACCATCCCCTACACCCTTCTTCCCTGCAATCAAAGGAACCGACTCCAATCTAACCTCCATCTGAAGGTCAGTTTCCATTTGCAAAGCACCTGCATCCTGCATAACCTGAGTAGCTTCAGACAAAAGACCCTCCTGCTCAGAAACCACCACATCCTGATTCAGATTCACCAAGCCTGGGTTCATTTCCTGTTGGTTGAGATCATCTAAAATCTCAAATCTATTGAAGGTGTCTTCATCCTGTCTTTCCATCAAGGTCCTCTTCTGACCACGGTTCTTGTGACGAGCCTTGACAAGAACATAACCATCAGCACCAACCACTTCACCCGGAATGGGATTCTTCCCCTTGTCAACCCTAGGGGGGTTACGACGGAGCTGAGAAGACTGGGGTTCTGAAGGCCTAGCCCTTGGACATTGTCGAAGCAGGTGACCATATTCATGACAAAGACGACAGCGAAAGGGAAGAGTCTCATAATCTAGTTGCTGCAACCACGAATAAGGACCCGCACACATATCCACAGAATCTGGTAATGGCTTACTTAAATCAATTTCAACACAAATACGGGCAAAAGTCATCACCTTTTTAACCTGAGTTTGTTGCACAGAGCCAACCAGCTTACCAAGCATCGGAGGCCAACAGGTGCAGAACATCATCCCGCCAGCATTCCACAGGAAAACGAGGGAGCCGAACCCACACTGGAACGCGAGTTGGAATCTCCTCAGAAGGATCAAACCCCGCATGCCAAGGTTTAATAAATAACCCGATTTGGTTATAAAAATAAGGGCCTCCTTCAAACACCCTAATACGATCCGCCATGCAGTTAAAAGTTACCATGAAATAGTTATTTGCCAGCAACATGAGCTCCATCTCGCCCTCCGGCATCCAGGTCCGTTGGGCCCATGACTCCAGGAATTGGAACAAGATACACATCCCCATAAACTTGCACAGTAAAGAGTGACCCGAGTAATAATCAATGTCTTCTGCAATCATCTCCAGTGGGATAACCAGCTTCGGCCTCTCTTTACAGCGTTCCAGACACCCATTGATCTTCGTAATGCGTGACCCACCAGACGGTCCCATTCTACCAGCTCCTGAATCAGGGGAAAATAAATTATTTTCAAAAATCTTTGCATCTGAGAAGATGACTAGGCACCAACTGCCGAGTGATAATCCATTGAGGGAAACACCCCCGACGATTCACCAAGAGCCATTAAAAAGGAAGGGCCCAAGACGGGCACACAATCCAAAGCTCCACGGCTGAGAGTGGGGACATCAACCCCACTCACCAATCGCACTCCACACAAGACAATAGAAGGGCAGCGTAAAAGCTAAAGCCCACCCCCGAAAGGAACACCTACGCAGCCCAAAGAAAGGGGCAACCCAGCACACGGGACCCCTACAACCGTCCAACGCACCACCTCCACCCATTGCAGGCCCGAGCCCACACCACAGCCGCAGCCCCGCGCACGAGACCACAGGAGATAGGGAAGAGAGACCCCTGCGCAAGAAGGAAACAACGCCAAAGACAAGGAAGCAGCCTCCGCGGGAAGGATAAACAAGAAGAAAGCGAACTCCGCCCCCAAATGACACCAAGAACCCACCCTTCAGCGCACAGAGCAAACATGAAGCAAACACGGGCTAGGGCTCGGGTGCCCTAGCTCGGCCCGAAGTTGCAGACGCCATCCATAAAAATCCTATTTATTTATTAAATTCTTATTTTATTACTTATTAATATTATATATCATTCACAATAATCTAAAATATTTTTCAATTAAAAAACTAATAAAAAATTATCATAATTATTTTTGATAATTTTCTATATAATAAGACATATTCAATTCTTAACTAAATTATTATCTCTCTATAGTTAAAAAGATAAGGGAAAAATAAATAAAAAATCTAAAATAAAATTATTACATAAAAGTTTTTAAGTGTTCATAAAAAACATCCACATAGCAATTAAAAATCTTGAAGTAATGGAAAAAAAAAAAACAATATTGCCATCTCAATACACACAATATTTTATAGACTGCGTCGAGATGGAAAAGAATTTTTTTTCATATCCTTACTCTGCCAATAAGAAATAACTAGCTTATCTATCTTTTAATAATCTATACAATTAATATGGAGATATATCTTTCTTGAAAGATTAATTTATATTAATCTACTGAATTGAGTTCGATTTGAAACTGCCATTGCCTTGGCTCGAAAGCTTTCTCAAACCCTTGCACATGCTTCCACGTTTCATATCCATGTCTGTCAGGGCATTTGCAACGGTATTCATTGACAAAAGATTTTCTGAAGCCTTATCAACAAATATATTATGTTTGTATTTCCATTTCGAAGCATTCTGCAACACAATTTACACGTCGCATCCCTGTATCCATGCTCGACTACAGGCAGGATTTTTGGATCCGCTTGGAATCTTGGACGTATCAATTTCATTTAAAAAAATCCCTACGACCAACCAATTTTTCCATGTGTGCTTAAACATTAGTGATTTGCATTAGCTGCAGACTTCTTTCTAAACTTGGAAACAGCATAACCGTATGTGACAAAGACAATATTCCAAATCTATGAATCATAAATATTTACAAGAAAAGAGTTTATATTAGAAATCCCAATTTCAAACACCATCTTGAAGTCCAACTTTAAGCATATAACAAAGAAAAACCTGACATCTTAAAAAAGTTAAGTAAGAACATAAAAGAGTTCTCCCAATATATAGAGATGCACATCTACTCTCTTGAATGCCTTGGCCATCACCAGAAACTAGCTGGAGTTGGCTCTCCTTGTGCATATCACGTATGCAATAAAACCCAAAACTGTGACTGTTGTCGCTGCTGCAAAGAGAAACGATAAGATTAGCCAAACTTATGAGAAATGTTGTGTCAAATGTGATGGCCTTATATCATTTATAATTACCTACTAGAAGTTGTTATATATGCTCTATGCCACCAAAAATGTCAGGTTTGCAATTTTTTGATTAAATATGAATCCTTATGTAACAATGCATAAGGAAGCATAATGACAAGTCTAAATTGTGCGTTGTAATCCATCTAGAAATCAACGTTAAGGAAACTTCTTGAGAATTTAATTTGTTGGAGTGCAAACATTTTGGACTTATAGACAACTCAATCAAAATATATTTGTGCGACCATCATAGACTCTGTTTGCTATGACCACCTCAACTAATCCTACGAATATATTTGGCACATTTATAATCGTGTGAACACAATTTGATACACAATTTTCAAATATCCCAAAATTCCCAAAAAGAGATGGAGTCATAGTTGTTTAAATATAAGTGCATTGGGGATCATGAGATAAGAAGGGGGAGGTCTTAAATCAAATCCCTTTTGTACATTCGCAGGGCAGTTGCAATTACAACATCTAACAGAATCCACTTTTCTTTTATGCTTTGACAGATGTCAACACCCTGTTTCGAAGTTATCCTTCCTGTGGCAGCGGTAGGAGGAATTTAGCTTCGCACCTGCCAATTGCATGTGAATCAAAAGCTTCCAAAACCTTTTCAACGATTCTGGTTTCTGCAAATTTCACCACCAGCGTATCCATGAGGTCACATATCTCCGAGGTATTCTGTCAACAATTTAAAACATCCTTTCCATGTGAGAACAAGAAGGATGCGGGCAAAGTTTGAGGATTTTGACTTTAAAACCGCCAATTGCATTTGCTTGAGAGTTTTCAAGGTCGTTTCAAAAAACGTTTTCGTGCAAAATCGGCAATCATTTCATCCCATGCCGTTTCCCTTAAAAACATTTTATCAAACAGTCCGCTCACCTGATCCCTGCGCCATGAGAGTGTATCTCCTTTCGAGGAATTCCATCAAACGGATTACAGCTAGCGTGTGTGCTTCTCCATTCTGCGAGCACGTCTAACAGGGTTGTTGCAACTATAACATCTGACAAAATTCCTATTCCCTTTATGCTTTGATAGATATCGATGCCCTGTCCCAAAGCTCCAATTTCTGTGCGATAGAGAGGACACCAGTGATTATGAAATTCGGCTTTACTTGCCGATTGTATTTGCTTGAAAGTTTCTTAACCCTTTTCAACAAATCCAATTTGTGCATTTTGCTTGCATTTCTTTATTTACCTGGCATAAAATGTTGTTTCCAAAGCTCCCATTTCTGCACGGTAGAGAGATGCTAGTAAAGGTCGTGAATGTTGAATTCATCCCTGCGGATTGCATAAGTTTGGAAGTTTCTAACGCCTTTTCACGAAAGCGTTTTGTGCAGTCTACCATCATGGCACTCCATGTGCCACAAGGAGGATGTATGTGAAGCTTGGGGAACTCGGCTTTCATCTGTCGACTAGCACTTGTTCGGCAGCCTCAAGAAACCCTTCGACAACTTAACTTTGTGCATTTCCTGTAATTACAGTGAGTATGAAACCACATTTCCTGAAGGCATTTTGGCGGAACAGTTCACACTGGTTACCGGCTTCCACTTTGGCTCATTTATTTTTTCCATAACCTTTACCACCATAACCTATTATTTCAGAAACATTCACCATACACTACATCGATGCATGTCATAACAATTCATGAACTTTTTCTGCAGAAAAGAGTAAAAGCTACCGCCATTTTTCACTTCCACGTTCACCAACATTAATTGAAAAGTATTTCCACAAATGATGGCACCTGATTTACGGTTCGAGTACTTATCTTCCACCACTTGACAAGTCTTTTCCGCAGTCTACTTGTTGCCTTTATTCACATTTATTGAACGACTTTTGACGGTGACAATTTCTTATCGCCTAAACAAAATTAACAGGATCCGAACAACAAACAATTTCGAAAAATGGTTTAACGGGAGCAGTTAAACAAATATATATAGCTTATCAAAAAATTAACAAATACTGCTCATAAGCGTTACTTACATAAGATGCTTGCAATTCAATTTAATTTAATTAAATGGTCAAGGAGGAACAAAGATGAAAAAAACATCATTTTCCCTAATGACTCATAAACCTATCAACTTAGGTTCAAGACTAACCATTACGAAACTCAGACTTGACTTGACGAGGTTCCTCTAACATATGTAAGTGAGTGTGTACATCTACTTAGATAGAAATACCAATTGTTCCAATACCAATCTCTTCTCCTAGGTGATACTTCCCTCCCCCCAGTAGAGGGTTCGAACTTTACTGCATCCAACTTAGAGCAACATGTTCACGTAGTTAGCTGATAACATGTACATCATATTCACAACATAACTCAAGCATTATTAAAGCATTTAAAAAGTAATTTCATCATATTGCACATTCATACATTTCACTTAGCCGTCAAATACCATAATGACATAATTCACACATTAATTTACATTTGAACATATAGGTTAAAGTAATTGGGTAAATTAACAAGGTGTAACACTCTAGATGGTAGAAAATGATCCAAGAAAAGCAATTGCACTATTTAGAGTTCTGATCGATATGGGAGATAAAGTGAACAGTGCTCTTAAAGACATGGCCATCATCATGAAGCAAAAGACCCTAGCAGAAGAATCCATTGAAGCTATCAAATCATTAAGGAATCATTGGTTTGATGAAGCACGATAATTTCTAGAAATTGTACTGCTCGATCTATACAAGGTTAAGAAAAACAAATTTAATAGTCCCAATAAATCATCAAATTGAAATAATCATGTGTGTTTGGCTTCTAATTAGGTTAAATTTAATTATTCAAGCTCATCCATTGATATGGCATGTGCATTAATTATTTTAAATAGATGAATGAATTGATTGCCGACACAAATGAAGAGAACTTACATAGGGCCAACTAGTAGCAGTTAATCGTCTTGCACAATACTGAGGAATTGAAATGGTAGAATTTGTACTTAATGGATCTTGCCATCCTTTCAATAGCTATTTCAAAAAGTCTATTTTTTATTTTAATTGTGAAAAGAAAATATGATAAATAAAGGTATTTAGTTTTGTGTTGAAAGAAGATGAATAATTTTATTTATCTATTGAATTATGGATTTCTTGAGATTTTAATTAGATATGACAATTTGTAGTTTGTCTCCATATCTAGAGGGTGGGTTTGTATTAGGAGAGATTGAATCTAGCACCGTGGACTACGAAAATTACATGATTTGAAGAGATTGAATCTATAGATCAAGGCCAAATCCATGTCTATGGAAATGTCTTATACCTAGGTAAATGAGCTAGGAGTTTTTTGCATTTTATTTTACTCAATTCATCTCAATTTTCTCTATCTTTTCTAATATTTGAAACTGACAATTAAAGTAAGAATATAGTATCCAATTCATCTCAATTTCTCTACCTTTTCTAATATTTGAAATTCACAAAATTTAAAGTAATACTATAGTAAATAGTTAAGTAAGGTATTTGTAAATAAAATAGAGCCAAAACCTATAACACGACAATGAAAAAGACGACAATTGTAACGAAAGCAACTTTACTATAGTGGATAAAATTATTCAATAACTTGCCTTCAAACAAGCACAGGTTTGTGGATTTCTAATTTTGCCATTACATTAATGTTTTTAGTATGATTTCAGACATAACTTTCACCTCTTTAGTTCTTATTTCTTTGTTTTCTATATACACAAAACATAAAAGAGGGGTAATATGCTCCACCATCCACATAGAGAATGCCTCACAATATTTATTCCATTAGCCTTTGATGACTTTGATTCACCTTTGATCCTTTTTTAGGTCATATATCTCTTCAACTAGTGCTCAGAGAGGGAAGCTGACAAACATATCTCCTAGAAAATCTAACCTTGATTTAAGGCAAGCTATTGAATGCTGATTTAAGTAAAAGCTTGAAACTCTAGGTATGGTTTCACACATCATCCACAACTTAGAACAAACTAAAAAATAATAATAGGCAATAAACATCATACAAAAGAGAAGTAATAGTGAAGAGACAAGATGTGTAGATGAGATTTAACAATATCTAAATTTTTAGGTAGATGTTGCTAGATTTACAGGCCTCAAATTTTCTGATTTTGTGTGGTTTTCTAGCCTTTATAGCCAAAGAGCAACATCCTAAACTATAGCCATCTCTATTCTCAACCTATTGTTTCATAAACTACTTATTCAAACACCAATCCTCCCATTATTTCATAAAGTAGTCCTCAAAACTCGCCTATTTTATGTATCTTATTTGTAGTTTCCACCATGCTTGTCGCTATTTGATAGTTCTACAATTCTACTACACTAGACCCCATAACTAAAGGATATGTTGGATTGTTCTACTATAAATTAATCGTATGATATGAACAGTTGGGTTGATGTAAGTGTTCAACATGTTAAAAAATTAGAGACATGCATGCTCTCCTTTACACCTTAGAGACACTTGCTATGATGGTGGCCAAAACAACACAACACTTAGATAAAAAATTTAGAAAAGTTAAACTCACAATTGAACAACTAGATTCATGCACAATCATTTTTTAAATCCTTTTTATTTATTTTACTTCATTTTTATTTTGAATGAAAGAGAAAAAGGAAGATGGTAGTTTTAAACTCTATGTTGAGAATTATATATGATATTCTAGTTAGTAATTTAGTAAATATGATTTCTTAACTCTAAGGAGAATGACTTCTTCCCTTCTCTTACTATTTTCATAGGGTTGGGAAGTGAGGTAGGGAATATCATATTTTCATTTTACAACAAAACTACTACAACTTGTATTAATATTTGTATAATTTAAGACAAAGTCATAAAGTTCTTGTTGGTATGAGACATAACTCAAAACAAGTTTGTTAATTAATAAAATAAAGAAAAAATAATAATAAAATTCAAAGAGCATAATCTGTAATATTTATTAACTTTATCTTCAAAATAAGCAATGGATGCACAAGAATGTGAAAATGGATAAATATTACTAAAGAAATCAATAAATGGTCATAAAAGTCTTTAAATTTGAGCTATAACTACATGAATTTAAGAAATATTGAAATATAAAAATTTAAATTTCTAAATTAAAATCAAAATTAAAAATTATTATATTGATAGTGATAGACTTTTAATGAATTTTATTGAAAAAAATGCAAACTTCTTTTGCTATTGGAGCTTTTGAGTGTGATTGTGCATCCCCCAAAATTGATGTGAGTAATTTCACTTCATTAACCAACAACTCACATACCCATCATAATAATTATTTATGGAGGGAGAACTAATAACACCCTAAAATGTGTATCACAACTTCATTAAGATTTTAAATTGAATTAAGACATATATTGTCTAATTAATAGAAAAATTACAAGTGCATACCAAAAAGCAATTTTAATCAAATTACAGTACGCTCAATCGTTTCACAACTCACCCCAATTGAAATATGTTGCTCTTCATTTTTTTACATTTCAATGATCAACATCACATTTGACAAGAACTTCACAACGACCTTGTTTTTTAAAATGTAAAAAGTACTCTCCAACCACCCATATTTCTTTTCCTTTTACATATTTCTAATTAAACTTTTGTTAAAATCTATTCCAAAATATTTCTACTCTTTTTTGTTTATACTACAAGGTGTCCCCGTGGCCCAGCCCAGCGGCCCAACAGCCTTTACTTTTGGTCCCTGAGACAAGCTAGGGTGAGACTAAAATTAAACTAATATTTTTTAAAAGAATATTATAATTTTGATTTTAACTTGCATGGCTCATCTCCTTGAGAAGAGCTTTTGATACTCTTTAGGTACTCTAGTTTCATAGACCATCTGTGACGTTGTGCACTTAAAAAATCTTCTCTTCTATTTTATTCTTTTCTTTCCCCCGTGAGCGGACCAAGATTTCCAGGGATTAAATGATTAAGCTAAGAAGCAAGTTCGAGGTAGGACACGTGTCTAGATCACTGCCGTAGGCACTGGATTCCCTGGGCGAGACGGCCCGCTGTACCGGAGATTGTGTATACACGTCATCTCTGCATGTGGCGATTGCTGACCTTTCCCATGCCTTCTCTCCCCTTCATGTCTTCTGGTTGCCCTCTATACTCTTGTTAAGCAGGAGAGTGTGAGAGAAAATAAAATGGGGCATTTGCATCTTCTTCATCTTCACAGAGGGGCACACCCTGTACAGGGGCAGGGGCATACTCATGTTTGCACGCAGTCGCCTGCCTTGTGGAGAGTCCCATCACCTTCATCTTCGCTTACGCTTTCACCTTCACCTTCACTTTCGTTTCATTTCATTTCAGGCCTCAGTCTCAGGCGAAGCTCAATGTCAATCGGAATAGTTACCCCAATTAAAGTATCCGCTTCTTCTTCATCTGTGGCAAGCCCCGAGGGCTTCCAGGTATTTGTCATTCCTCTCCCTATCTTTACACAAGGATATCTATACTTATTACCACTCACTTTAAGTTGCTTTGCTTATTAGCAGGTCACAGCGGTACCAACCAAAGCACTTGAAGGACAGAAGACTGGAACCAGTGGACTGCGAAAGAAAGTAATTCTCGTGTAAACACCAACTCTTGTTGTTTACTCTTACATCATTTTTTTTCATATTCTTATTCTTCTGCTGCAGGTTAAAGTGTTTATGCAACCAAACTATCTTGCAAATTGGATTCAGGTACCTCATTCATTACCTTACCCACTTTGGATTTCTTTAGTGTCCATTTCAATCACTGGATCTATTGTCGACCTGTCAGTTTTAATTTCAAGCAGTAGAACTATTTTAATTAAATGTTTCATATTTGTTTGAAAGACTTTTCGATCTATAAAATGGTCTATTTTAGCGTATATATTGCCTATTTGTTTATTAGCTTTCAGAATGTAGTACGTTATATTAGGTAGGTCCGAAGCAATTAATTTATCTATATGATAAGTATAATAGGAAAGGAAAGAAAACAGTGATACAATAATGAGGACACATTTACATTTTATTTCCAGGCTCTGTTCGATTCTTTGCCAGCGGAAGACTACAAAGGTGGGTTGTTGGTTCTAGGTGGAGATGGGCGCTATTTCAACAAGGAAGCTGCACAGGTCTGGTTTTTGAATCTAAACTTTACAGATTTCTGCCTAAGTAATTAAAATTTGTGCTGATTGTGATTCTTGGTTAAACCAAAGTGCAGATCATCATAAAAATAGCTGCAGGCAATGGCGTGGGGAAAATTCTTGTTGGAAGGTAATGTCCAGAGGTTATGTAGTGTTCCTACAGTGCAATTTTTCATCACAACTGTTGTTAGCGCAGTAGCTACAGGTAACCGTCATGAAATTTTATCGCTACTGGTAACTGTCATGAAATTTGTACTTTTAGAAGATGGCACTTCCTAAAATAAGTCTGCAATGGTGTTAAAACAAAATGTGTCGTAGAATCCAATTGGGCAAACTTTTGGAAGTACCTTACATTGAGACCGAAAAACAATCAATGCTACTTGACTGATAAAATTAGAGAGTCTACATGGATGATGGAGAAACCTAGAGGAGAATATATGCTTATTTCCAGTCTTTTATTACTTTACTATTATTCTAGAGATTGTTCTAGTTTTAAGTTACAATGTTGCTGTGCTTTAGGACTGATTGTCTCAGGTGCTTCCTGATGCAGTTATATTAATTGCACATTTGTTATGATAGAGATGATCGTTTATTTGGTAATCGAGTGTTACAATGGGGCAATCAGCTTCAGTACTAGACCATTTTTATGTGTTTGT
This sequence comes from Sequoia sempervirens, assembly GCA_007258455.2. Classification (NCBI taxonomy): domain Eukaryota; kingdom Viridiplantae; phylum Streptophyta; class Pinopsida; order Cupressales; family Cupressaceae; genus Sequoia; species Sequoia sempervirens. The sequence goes on from VDFB02268685.1 coordinate 29,523, forward strand.
TTGATCTAGGTGGCAGCTGTACTATGGAGGGTTTAAACTTTACACAACATTGACATATAGTGCATTGTGACAATAAGAGAATAGGGGAAAAAGATAGATTCGAGTTTGCTCTTCATATTTAGTGTTTTCTTTGTTACAGAGTTTTGACATTCTTATCCAATGGTTTATCCTTTGTCGAAATTTTGTTCTTTATCTCCCTAGAATCTTCTAACTTTTCTGTTGCCTTATTTAGAATATCCACCATATCCCACAAGGCAATAGGATCTATCACCCATGTCCTTTCTATATGAATCGGGGATTGAAGAATCCTTTATTTTCTTCTTTTATGCCAAGGAGAGAAAGCACTGCTTGCTTGCATAGGATTTCTGGAGGCTCATTAACCTTCTTCTTTCATATCCCAAACTTGACTCATTCCCAACCAGTGTTACAAGACTCGGACTTGGCAAGCCGATTTTTGACTCGGACTCGGACTCGGAGCTCAGACTTGGCGTAGACTCGGCAAATAGAAAAACACAAGAAATTCAAAGATTTTTAAGGATTTAAAACTTGTTTCATGCACCCTTTAATAAATAAACCTTAAAGACACAATAACATCATCAAATAGAAATTACTATGATCCCATACACAAACATACATTGATCAGATAAGTATAAACACAAATTTTTTAGTTGAAGGAAATAACACATTTAGATATATAAATATTGTCAAATGTATACAAAACTCATGGAATATGAAATCCATGGCATCAAAACAAATAACAAAACTAAAAATATAAGTCTATGGCTCAGAAGAGCTTGCATTACTCATCCCAACATCACGACAAGTCATGCATGCGCTAGTGTCTAAGATAAGTCCTAGATGTTGATGTAGCCATGATATTTGCTTGTGTCTCAATGATTGGTGTATATTCAAGTGAGGGATATATTATTAAAATTTTATGTAAGCCTTCAAGACTACATGTGTTTGTTGTTTAATGTATGAAACAAGATAATCCTTGATTATGGCTTTGACTGTGAAAGATGCAAAGATTTGCAATAGGGGATATGTATTTTGTAGGTTTTATGATCATGATTCATCATTGGCCTATTACATGCTTAGACCTATAGTTTGATGAGGGTTTGGGGGAAACACCCCAACGGGGTTGAGGGGCAATGCCCCTCGTGGGGGTTTGGGGGCAGCGCCCCTTGTGGGGGTTTGGGGACAGGGCCCCCAACGGGGTTGAGGGGCAGCGCCCTGGGCATGCTCCCTGTCGCGATATAGGGCGGAGTTGAGGGGCGGAGCCCCTGCCACCAAGCCCAAATGAAGACCTTCAAAACCACATAGACCTTCATGGTGCACACTATTTAATTAACAAATTTGTAAATGAAAGATTTTAATTTTTTTAAAAAAATTTAATTAAAATGGTCAAGTCTGAGGCACGAGACTCGCCGGTTCTAGCGAGTCTGGCGAGTCTTGGTGAGTCCGGCGAGTACTCAGCTGCTGAGTCTCTGGGCGTCGTTTAGGGTCACCCGCCTCGCGACTCACCGAGTCTAGGCAAGTTTTTGCGAGTCCTGTAACACTGTTCCCAACCATAGATTTCTGGTCATTATAGAAGATCCCAAAACTGCTTGGGTGGCCTCTTCTGGATGCTGCAGTTTGCACTCCAATGGAAATACATCAGTGAGTTGATGATTACTCATTTAATGTGTTGTTACTAGAGCTCCCTAATTCTTGTATTCTTGTATCAGGCACAGTGGATTGACTACTTTTCAATGCAGAGGGCCATCTAGTTCACATCATACACAGTCCAAGACTAGAGTAGATGCATACACCACCAGTTTATACTTTCTAGGTTAGTCATCCTTGAATTTTAGGAGAGGCTCTAAGGGATGCGCCCTATTTTCTTCTAGATTCTCAGGTCATTGCTTTTCTCATGATGATGGATGAATAAGCTGTTGATCTTTCTGCTGCTCAGTTTTTTGCATAGACTAGAGGCCAATTTTGATCTCTAACTTTGGTCTTCATCTGCTCTTGAGGCAGTCATGGATAGAGGTTCCAGTTAAGGACTTTCTAGCCATGCAGCCAATACAACAAACATTCACAGCAGAAACAAAATGACACAACAATTAGATGGAACAATGGTATTATTGATTCACAGTCAGAATTACAATCTTGCTGCAAGGGCTTACAATAGCACAAGGCCTCAGCCTTCAATTTATCATAGGCACAACTAGTGTGCAAACTTCAATTACAATCTCTGAGCTGACATACAATATTGGTGCAGTGAAGGAAGGGTCAGGAACCCACTCAAGGTTGCCAATCCTTGCAGCTACTCTCATTCACACACATCCATATGCAATGGAAGCATTAAAAACACTAAACACATAAGTTATTATTTTCTTGCAGATCAATACAACATGCTTACAAAAATATTATTATGCTACAAAAGCTATCTATACTTCCTGTAGCCTACCTCTTACTCTCTCCATACAAGGCTTCACACAACCCTTTCCTCATTGCAAACCCCTCATTGCAAACTACAGGGGTTTTCACTCTTTCATAACTCTGACATTCTTTGCTCTATTCTGCCATCTCTCATTCAATCTGTCAATAGAGACTTACCCAAAACTCTCAACAGAAAACAATGCAAATATATAGTTTTGGCTACAGTGTGACCAAGAGAAATTCGGAAATTCAGTTTTCTGTTGCCAGCCAATGAAGATAACAGTTATGCAACTAGAGATGAAACATTCATCAAGATCAAGAAGGTGATCGGGACCATGAAGTAACAGAAGCCACACAGCCTAGGAAAAAATCAGCAGTAATATCATTTGGAAGGAGATACAGTTCAAAAAGACACCAGAAACAATGTCATGATCTCAAGGCAACTGAAAGGTTGTGGCCAGAAAGGAAGCTATTACGCCACATAGAAAACAAAACTATAAACTTGCTGTCAATGTGGCTAAACCTCCACAAAAATCTAGGAAAGAACCTTTGTAAAATCATTCATATGGTCAAAGGTAAATGGGAAACATCTGGATAGCTCAACCTCTGACCTAAAATCAGCAAAAGACAAGTAAATCTTCCCCTTTTCGGTTAAAGTTACAGCTGACAGTTTTAAAACTTCAAACGTATTGTTGATTTTCTAATTTAGCAATGCTCCATGTCCAGTCAAATGCCCAACTCAACGCTTAGAAAGTCTGAAGCAACATTTAACATTCTCTTCTTGTCGCTGTTGACCAAAGTGAAATCTTTTCAACATAAATATTATGGCTGAGAGCATAAACAGCTCCTGTCACACCCTGTTTCTGCAACCTTAACAACAAAGGTATCTTTGTACTCACTTGATTTAGGTCCATAACTGTAACAAGAAGATTCTCCCATGTGAAATTGATTATAAAACATGGGTAAAGTTAAATCTCTTCTATAGCACTCATATAAACCTTGCTGTCCACACTTACAGCTCCTGTTGCTATTTTGCAACCACTCATTTAACTGAAGGATAGACTTTTAGAAGCTGAAAATAAGTCTGAAATAGTGAGAAGATAACTGCAAAACACTGCTACCGAGGATTTAAACAAGAACAAGTTTGAAACCTTCTTGCAGCACTTCTAAGAAGCTAGTTGACACAAGCCACTAAACAGCAACACACCAAAATTAAATTAGAAAACTGCAAACAAAACCTGCAAATGTTTTGGTGATGCAGGATTGGACACGGACCTGGATGCTCCCTGCATCAAACATGGTGCTCTTCAATATGCTACCAAACTTTTTTGAGCTACTTCTCAATCAGAGATAACTATCTTGGCTTTCCATTAGCCACACTCCAATGTAGAATGAATGATGTTTATATAGTGAGTGCAAGCAAATAAGATGTTATGCACCAGCCAGCAAGGAAGTACAATGTTCAATGCACTATGAAATGTGTAGAAGTATCTGCTTAGGATGAATGCAATAAGATGTAAGCATTGGAACTCAATGTGGTTCTAATCACGAACTTCCCTGGGACTAATATGCTTGGATATGTATTCAAGTGCTGGCATGAATCTCAAATGTTTGCTACACAGCTCAATTGGTTCTTTGTTAAGAAATTTGACAAGTCATATTGTTGACCAAAAGCTAATTTGAGAAATCATATTGCATTAAGCAAAGGCCAGACCCTTGTGAGCCTTTGCTATCACTTTGGAAGCTTTGGGATCAACATCTGGTGCCACACAATAAGATCTCTGCCTGGAACTCTGATTTGCTGAAATGATAACTGGAACTGAAATAAGCCTATTGTATAAATAGTCTTCAATAGTAAGAATATGATGACTGGAACTTTATTTAGAAACCTGCAAAACAAAACAAACATGAAAGAAAATATTTCTTTGGGTGATGCAACATTGCTCTTACACCTTGGATACTCCTGCATCAACTCCCTCCTTGTGTCCATTGAGAGATCACTCCCTTGTGTTCATTGAGAGTCCGCTTTTGTCTTATGGTTATTTATACATGAGTCATATTGTTTTATCTTTTCCAATGTGTTTAAGGTTTATTGACTTTGGGTCACACCCTATAGCTGTTCTTTTTTGTGATTTACTGTTAATAGCTTTTCAGCTTTTGTAGTTTATTTACACTTCCACTTGCTATCATAACTTCTACTCTTTTAGTGCCGTTGACCTGCCTTTTTTAGTGCCGTTGACCTACCTTGATTGCTCATGGATATTAATGATTTACTGTTAATAACTTTTCAGCTTTTGTAGTTTTATTTACACTTCAACTTCCTATAATAACTTGTACTCATTTAGTACTGTTGACTTAACTTGGTCATTCATGGATGATAACACAAGTTTGTTTCTTTCTTTTGTAGTCTGAAATTCTGAATTCATTAGTTTCTTATAGTTTACTCTATATGGTTATAATCTTTGGGGAGCTCCATAAGGTTGTATTTCCTTTAAATCCTCCTACATTGGAATTTTTGGTTATCAAGTGCCTATGTAAGACATACACCTGAATGTAGATATAATTTGAATCCAGCATTTCATTTAGCACTGTAGTGACATTATCTACAATGGATACGTGGACACCAACTATTACTGACTTAAGAATATTTGTCCATGAAAAAATCATTTCTCTATTAAAATTTAATACCATGTAGCTAAATGAGTCCTAGAAATTGATTTGAGGAGTTCAATGTTAAATTGAACTTTTTTGTTTGAAAATTGCTATTGTAGCAGTGGTTTTTCAAGTAAAAAATTTAAATTAATTTGCAATTTTTAGATATATATGGAGCCGTCTTATCTCACAAGAATTTATGAAGGAAAGTTGACCATAGTTGCAGAAAGTTAAGTCTTAAAAAAATTGTGATTTACTCTGATTAATATTTGGTTTTTTCATTAATTGGTCAACCCTGACTTTTTGTCAGCAAAGCAAGATTTAATTGTGATTAATCTCTGATTAAGTTGCCATTTTTTTTGGGAATAGTGAGTTTTCATTTTTTTTTTGAAATTATTACAATTTTATCGTGATTTAATTGCAATTTTCGTCTGTAAACCTGCATTTTGGTCAATCGTGCTCATTTTACACCTTTTTTTTGATTTTTTGAGAGTGCTTTCTGCAATTTGAAAAAATCTCTAACCCTAATCCTAACCTGATTTTTCCCTGATTAATTGAAAAAATCTTTATCCTTTGGTTTGCTGAGTTATTCTCAAGTGCCTCATTATGACATACACCTGAATGGTGATATAATTTGAATCCAGCACTTCACTTAGTGCTGTGATGGCATTATCTACAACAGATACATGGACACCAACAATTATTGGCGTATGAATATTTTTCCATTAAAAAATCATTTCTCTATTTAAATTTAATCCCATGTAGCTCAATAAGCCCTGGAATTGATCTGAGGAGTTTGGTAAACTCAACTTTTTTGTTTGAAAATTGTCATTCTAGTGGTGACTATTCAAATAAAAAATTGAAAGTAAGCTGCAATTTTAGGTATATATGAAATCCTCTCATATCTTAGAAATTTATGAGGGAATGCTGACCATAGTTGCAGAAAGTTAAATCTTAGAAAATATTGCAATTTTATTTTTATTAATCTTTGGTTTTTTCAGTTAATCAGTCAACCCTGTTTTTTGGTCAATGAAGCAATATTTAATCGCGATTAATTTCGGATTAAAGTGCCATTTATTGGGAATCATGAAATTATCACAAAATGAAAATTTGAAATTATCATAATTTAATCTGGATTTTCATCTATAAAATCTGCATTTCGGTCCTGCCATTTCTTACACCCTTTTTTTCAAATTTTTGACAGTGATTTCAGCAATTTAAAAAATTCCTAAACCTAACCCTAACCCTTACCCGATTTTTTCATGATTATTTGAGAAAATCTTTATCTTTTGGTTTGCTGAATTATTCCCAAGATTTTTTTTTTGCTGCCATGAGGGGAACTACTACAAATATGGCAACAAAGGGGTTATCAATAGCACTAAATCACAATATTAAAGAATGCAAATTACCAACTAGTTTCATTTTTATTAAAATTAAAAATGACCAATTCCTGTGAGTACATGATTTTATTTCAGGATAAATCTACTAGTATCCTTAAGTAAGGTTATTAATTTTTTCGTTATGTCCCATTTGTTGATGAATCCAGTGAGAAGGAGAGATAGCAAACTGTAACTGAATACAATTGTTTTTGAAATGGTCTTGTAGAGCCCATTTTTGTTTGCTGAGGTTGAAACAAAATTATAAACAGAAAAATCTGGAAACTAATCGATAAGTAATATTGCTTATAATGGACAACATGCTTTATATCTTCCATGAGCTATGCTAAAAATGATAGAGAAAATTGATATTTAATTTTGATTTAACACACAACTTAGTCTTTGTTTCTTATCATAAGCATGATATTAGTTTAATCATGTCGCATTTGGGCATGAAAGCTGACAGAAAGCTGGCTCTATGACAGGGATGGGTTGATGTCTACACCTGCAGTATCTGCAGTTATCCGTAAAAAGAAGGTATGACTGATTTTAATGTTTTTCTCTCCTTTTAGTTTTACCCTTTTAATAGTGGAAGCATTCATATGATTTTCCCATGATATTTTATGCACATTTCAACGACTATGCAGAATGAAGCGTTAACTTTATCTTGAGCTAGTGAATAATATTATGTTTCAAACAGGCGAATGGAGGTTTTATAATGAGTGCAAGTCACAATCCTGCAGGACCAGAAAATGATTGGGGTATAAAGGTAGGTATATTTAACATTTGAAAGGGATTTGATATCCCTTCTGCCTCTACTTTGCACTCTATATAATGACATTTTTGTATAATTTCTATTGCTTTTACTTAATTTTTTTGATGTTACTGATCATGCTTTTCTCTCATTTTTTTAGTTCAACTACAGCAGTGGACAGCCTGCACCTGAATCTATAACAGATAAGATATATGGCAACACTCTTTCAGTAAGTATTTTCTGGTCTGTTCACAAGCAATATTTTGGGTAAAATTTGGGATGGGCTAAGATGTAGTGCTTTATATCATTGTCCCAGAGCTCTCTTATATTCACTTGTTTTTGTTGTCAGCAGTTTCACTGAATGCAATATGTTTGTAACTTGGATTTTAGATAGTATTTATGTAATTAATTTTTCTGGGTGTGAACTAGTAGTTAAAACATTATTATTAATTGCAAAATCAGCCATTGTGACATCATAGTGGTTAAATGTAATGAATAGTAGCAGTCAGATAGGGTAATTAAGGATTGTGAATTACAATCTCCAGTTACCTGGAATGTTGTAAACCATTTAGGAAGGGATGAGTGAGTGTTTCAAGGGCTTTTACTGGCACATTACTTTCTGTATAGCAAATTTCATAAAACATTGTTAGTTTTAGGATCAGAAATGCAAACAAGCAGAAAACACAACTCAGAGACAATGAACACAACATTTTACCCTGGGAAAACCCTCCTACTCGAGGGAGAAAAACCCAGCAAAAATGATCTCTTATATATTAGAAGAATAATTGCAGAAACTGCTTACAAATCAGGCCCTACACTAGGCCAAATTTAATACAATGAATGGAGACACTTCTCACAAATGATGATGCTTCTTTTAGAATCAAATCTGCTGCTAAAATGGCGACCTGCTGTTAAGAAAGGCGAACTTCTGCTAAAATTGGCGAACTTGAGTTGGAATGAATTGATTTAGAAATGAGAGGACTTCATCCTCTATTAATACTCAACTAGGCGGCCTTCTTTCTAGGGCCGACCTAGTAAATACAAATTTTATTTATAAAAATAAGAAGGCCGACGTGCCTTGAACACAATATGTTTAGGAGAAAATATCTCCCACAGCTACAACACTAACACTCCCTCTTAGCTAGGGAGGTATTTTCCAGATATCCTCGTCATGGAGTCTCTCAACACGATGCCCACAATGGCTACCCATTTGTTGAGAACCACATCTCAGTCTCAGAGATGTCTAAGAGTTCATCATGAAGTCTCTCAACGTGATGTCCACAATGGCTACTTCCATTTGTGGAAAGAAACACATCGTCATGGAGTCTCTCAACATGACGTCCACAATGGCTACTCCCATGTGTGGAAAGAAACACATCTCAGTCTTAGAGATGTACAAGGGTTCATCACGGAGTCTCTCAACGTGATGTCGTCATGGAGTCTCTCAACATGACGTCTCATCTCAGTCTTAGAGATGAACAAGGTTTCATCACGAAGTCTCTCAACCTGATGTCATCATGGAGTCTCTCAACGTGACGTCTCATCTCAGTCTCAAAGATGAACAAGGTTTCATCACAGAGTCTCTCAACGTGATGTCGTCATGGAGTCTCTCAACATAACGTCTCATCTCAGTCTCAGAGATGAACAAGGTTTCATCACAGAGTCTCTCAACGTGATGTTGTCATGGAGTCTCTCAACATGACGTCTCATCTCAGTCTCAGAGATGTACGAGGGCTTTCACCTCATATTTCTCCATCTTAGAGAAGTATGCATTACAAGGGCTTTCACCTCATATTTCTTTGTCTCAGAGAAATATACATTACAACAAATCTTCGTGAAGATGTTACTCCTTCTGAAGCTCCAAGTACTTGCATCAACCTCCTGACCTCCTCATCCAAGATTGCCTACAATGCTTGCCTTAGAGGAATAGTTTCCAACGCACACCTTCGACACTACTGACTTGCGAGAGTCCAGGATTGTCCTCCTCGACCTCATCCCAGATCACCCTATTCTGAATAGGCTTGCGGTGCTACCAATGTCAAAACAAGGTTGACTACCTTGTGCAATTCCGTTCTCTATAGCTGAAGAGGCCTTCCAAAGACTTAGCATCTGTCCTTGGAACACTGCAACCCACTTAGCTGACACCTTCACTTCTTCTCAGTGAGACACTTTAGTTCCTCGAGACATAGGACTCCATTTTGTTGAACACAAAACTCCCTCTTGATCCCTGCCTCAATACAGAGATTGCAAAGAAATCCTCTGGAAGTGAACTTTCCTCCATTGACTGATCTCAGAACCTTAATCCTTTTCTTGAGCATGCTCTCAACTCGTGCCTTGAATTCTCGGAATTTAACTCCCTTTGAATGTCATTTCTTCCTCTTTGAAGTAGCTAATCGCAATGACAATCTGTATAGATTCTCCGTTGTTTAGTGTCTTCATCTTCTTTGCTGATGCAAATTCTCCATCCAAGGCTGACCCAATGATGTCTCCAGTGAAGTTATGTGCCACCAACTCAGTCTCATGGCTGCAAGCTAAGTCTTCATGTTTGTTCATTTCTCCAGCCGGCATGACTTCCTCATCAGATGCCTCAAGCTCTTCCTCCCTTTGAATTCTTTATGCAATCTCTCTCCATCTTGCATTTTAGAGAGATTAATAATAGTTCATAGATTCAAACTACCCTGAAGAGAAATATACAGACCAATCCTAGAAGCATACATGATTCACTATTCCCAATGTTATTTGCATGAATTATTATTAACTACATGATTATTTAAATCCATGATCATTATTCACAGGTACAAACATAAAATACTTCTCTTTAATAGCACTCTTCAGATCTATTTCAAGTGTTTCCAACTTGTCTTGTGCATCCTTGTAGTTAAGTTGCAAGACCTCAATTTTGTTCTCAGCTTCCAATAGCTTTCCAGTTAATTGATTTACTACATCTTCCCTGTGACAACCAAACCCGTACGTCAAATTAAAACTTTTGAATTTAACCATAATAAGTAAAAACAATGCCATTTCAATAAAATTTTTCTTTTCAATTTCATAAACATGATATATCATTTTGAAACTTTAACTATTCCTTTCCAAAAGAAACTACAAAGTAAAGGAGAATAAGATACATACATAGGTCGTAAGCTTTTGGCACAAATAGAAGTAAGAAGGTCCAGGAGTCTGTCCTGTCAAATCTTGGATCATCGGCTGATTGTTGAGGAGGAGAAACATCACTCGGGCGTTTTTCCACCAACCACGGACGTATAATGCGGTCCCCCGCACATTCATTATTCAATGAATGGCCCTCCCTTCGAAGAAGAGATTGGTAGGGTATCCCTTAACGATTACCAATTAAGCATAGTGTTGTGTTCCTACATAACTAGGTCCGGTGCAAACGGCAACTCTTGAACTAGTATGTACTTCGGGATCACAGTGAACTGACAGTGTAGTACTACAACTAAATGTAAGTTGTTCCTAACACTACTTTGGCCAAAGTGTTTACATTCAATAAAGAACGTAGGTCATTTATCGCATGCACTAGCCAGGGTCAATTTGACTTAAGGCTTCCTTACTCTACGCGTAGGTTGGTCTATTCGGGGTAATCCGTATCCTAGACGTCCTACATCAAGCTAACTACTAGAAAGGAGGACAGTTTAACAAGTACTCACAATTACTTCTCCTAAACTGGACATCTTCATCCTAGGAGTTTCATTAACTTGACTAAGTTAATCTACTAACTTGTTTGTGATCGGTACCTTATTAAACACCCTCATTTCTTCCCTAGTATTTAATAGCTACTTGAAAACATACACTCCTTATATGGAGCTCATAGCAAATCACTCCTTAATGCATCTATGAACCTAGTGTAATTCGTACACTAATGCAAGCAGGTGCAAACAGTAGTAAACATGCATTACCATTTTTCTTAAATCACAAATTGCTTCTTGTTCATGGATTTTAAAAGCGATTCCTACTCTTTACCTAATCAGAAGTTATTCTTTCAGAATTACATTTAGAAAACCGTTCTAAAATATGAAGAATAGAACCAATTACAACTCCCTATCCATGTTCATTCAAAAGATACAAGTTCAGACTTTTATTTAGAAACTCATTCTAAAATATGAAAGTAGAATAGCATGCATATTTAAATTTAGAACTATATTTAGAATTTCATTCTAGAATAGCATGTATATTTAAAATTATATATAGAATTTCGTTCTAGAATATGAAGAAGAATAGCATGCCTAATATATGCTTTCCCACAGATGATGTTCTAGTTTGAGTCTATAGCACCTTCAGCCAGCAGCCAAAAGACCTCCAGCTACCTCTTTTACTAAGAATCAACTCTTAAACACAACTTCAAGATAATCTCAGCTCCTCACTATTAAACTCAGAAATGAAGAATGACAACAAAGAATCACTGTCACTATAAATTGTGCTCTCAGAATATAAAGAAGAATTCACTCTAAATTGATGATACAAGATAGAAATTGCTGAAACTACTCAGAAACAAGATTGTAAACTCTCAGAAATTATGTTTCTGCTCTCCAAAGAAAACCTAACCGCAATATGAATTGGTGAGTTGAAAGAGTGAATAGGCGCCTTTATATAGAGCCCATGCTCAACTTATTCTGCTATTTAGAAGGTAAGAAAAACGCTAGACAGTCCTGGAATACTTCAAACTTGCAATGTGGCGAATTAAAGAGATGATTCGACCTTTCATGATGATAGCAAATGCAGAAAAATTCGACATTGAACTGATAAAACTCAATACTTGACACCTATAGACGTTTTTTTATTTTAGGCGCACAAACTCAGTAGTTCGTTTTGATGATTCAACAATGGTGAAAAGGTCAAGTGCGCTTGCATTCCAAGTTGCCATTTTATGGGGTTTGATAGCCAAATACTCAGCTTCATCCAAGTCGCTTGACCTGGTCATGGCGTGAGAACTCAATCACGCATTTTTCACTTCACGGGAATTTCCTTCATTTTATTTTATTTTCTTTTTCTAAAGTTTCCCATAGTTTGAAATGAAATATTTTCAACATGGCGTGATTTGCCAAAGGCAATTGATTCTTTTTGAAGTCACATTATTTTATTTCATGGAGATAATCGACTTCCAAAGTTTTAAAGAAATATTTATTTTTGATAAAATAAAGTCTCATATTTCCAAACTTCGATTTCTTTTCTACACTTTATGATATTTAAATAAAGTGCCATTTAAAACTTTATTCGATTTCCATTCCATTATCACAAAATAACATATATTTATATATATATTTTATTATATTAATATATATACATAGTATAGCTTTAATTTACATAATATATATCTATGTATATTTATTTAAATTTAATAATTTAAATAATCTTATAGACATATATATATATTTTGTAAAAACTATATTATATATATATTTTATATAATATTAAGTATATAATTATATTTACCTTTACATAGATACATGTATACACACATACATATTTAATTACAAAGTACATATACTGTGAGCCAGTCAGCATACTTTCATTATACGTACCTATGTATATGTATATATATGTGTATATGTAGATTCCGAGGTAATGTCAACATAATATTATTCATATTCACGTATATATAACAGGTTGGTTGTGGGTATGTATACATGTATATTTGCTTGTATACTTTCCTCTTATGTATACGTATTCATAAGTGTATTTATATCGATGCACACGTACGTGCATATCCATTTGCTCTCATACGTTTGTATCGACATGAATATACTTATGGATACGTGTATATATATATATATGCCCACCTCCTAACCAGTAACATTATTCCACATATAGTTACACTGGCAAGCATCACTTATTCATGCATTCAGAAGTAGATAAGACTCCTAATGTCAACAAACAAGCCTATGGATGACTTACCCTTAACTCATCAAACTGACTTAGCTTACTCAGTCTATAGGATGTGTGTGTATGCTCAATTGGTACTCGTTATTGTTTACCTGACCAAGCTCCTCCCCGAGTGATATCTCTCCTCTGCCTGGAGGAATGAACCTGTTTCCTGCACATCATGACACGACAACGGAAGTCATATGCTCAAAACAAGGCAGTATACATAAAACATCACAAAAGGTTAGAATAACATTATTCCATAACTTATATGCCACATTCATTCAAGAATTACATCAATAGAAGTATCAAACAAATGAGACAATCATTTTAAATAGGACACATTCAATTGATAACAAGAACAATATGTTTTATTCATCTAAAAGATTCAAACATTACAATGCATTTCCTATGCAGTAGTAGCTATACAATCGGGGTATAACATTCCCTGTTGGCAACTCCACCTGATTTTCAAGATCACATTTCTCTTGTGTAGCAGTCTCCAATAACGATTCCAATTTTGTCATCTTCTTTGCATTATCCTCTGCCTTATCGTGAAAAAAAAACAGCAATTAAATCTTCGAGCTCAACACCTCTTTGCCTGGAGTGGCAACGAACTTGTCTCCAACTATGATTTTGTCTTCTCATGCACTTATAAAGCTACAGCAATTGGATATTTTTACAACAGTTCATATGCAAACTTCTAAACTCCTTATATAAGGATTGACTCTAAACTGATTAGCCTTGTTGCCAATATTACCTCAAGAAGATTTACAATATGTGCAACTACAATGCAACAGCATCTATAATGATAGTAATGACAGACCCGAACTGTATTCAATTCATACAATGCCTTCTAGAAAATAGTTGACACCAATAGAATGATGCACCTAGGTCTTCTTTGACACTCCGCGTCACATAGCTAATCGTTTTTCACCAAGCCACGACCTTTCTTCAATGCCACAATGAACTTCACAAATAAATCTAAGGCATAAGAGGCTGGGGCGGTTTTGTAATTATTCAAACTTGTCTTTTCCGAATCATAGAATGCCAACGCTCCTCAACAGTATTCCTTTCCCACAGCAGTTCTTCCTTAAGGAATTTGATATAAATAATGATCTGCCTCTTGTCAATACTTGACGATGCCAAATAAAATCTTGTCTAATGAGTTGTCGTTGGAAAATAGACGACCTCACTTCAGATGGGCTTCTTAAGACAAAATTCAATTTCCTTCGATTCTTTGTGATGCCAAGATGACTGGAATAATCTTCAACAAAGTAATCAGAATATCTTCCCTTATCTTGCTTAGACAAATCTGATGAACCCGCTCTAATACCATGTTAGTTTTAGGATCAGAAATGTAAACAAGCAGAAAACACAACTCAGAGACAATGAACACAACATTTTACCCCGGGAAAACCCTCCTATTCGAGGGAGAAAAACCCAACAAAAATGATCTCTTATATATTAGAAGAATAATTGCAAAAACTGCTTACAAATCAGGCCCTACACTAGGCCAAATTTAATACAATGAATGGAGACACTTCTCACAAATGATGATGCTTCTTTTAGAATCAAATCTGCTGCTAAATTGGCGACCTGCTGTTAAGAAAGGCAAACTTTTGCTAAAATTGGCGAACTTGAGTTGGAATGAATTGATTTAGAAATGAGAGGACTTCATCCTCTATTAATACCCAACTAGGCGGCCTTCTTTCTAGGGCCTACCTAGTAAATACAAATTTTATTTATAAAAATAAGAAGGCCGACCTGCCTTGAACACAATATGTTTAGGAGAAAATATCTCCCGCAGCTACAACACTAACAAACATCACCCCTGTTGAAATCAGTAGAAAGAGCTGCATAAACCCTGAAAGGATTTAAGCATTGTGAGGTCCTATACTCAGAGAAATTTTGTTGAAAATAGTGGTTCCATCAATGGTTGTAATTAGAAAGTGTTTGCATTGCTGTAAAGGGTGCTGGTTTTTGTGTCAAAGTGATGCCCTGTGAATTGGGTGTAATGAGCATTTGCTCAACAAGGCTGACACAGCTGTGAGAGATCCAAATTGTCATCCCTGAATGTTTAATCAGTATTTTTGACAGAAAATTGTGTTCGTAATTTATTTTGTGATTTGGGTTATAGTTTGCTGTTGTTGCTGATCTTGTGGGGTTTAGACAAGGGATTTATTTTTATCTCAATTATTTCAAATTTTTTTTATGCATCACATTATTTCCACCATATGGAACACTGTAGCACTCAGCAACGGTATGCTGGAATATGCACAATTACCTCAGGTCCTTAGCAACTATAGCATGCAGCTCTAAACCATGCATGTCCATGTACAGAGGTAGCCTTACCTGCAGCCATGGCTGGGGTAAGTTAACTCCTTACGTGTTTAATTCCTTGAAACTCCCTTCAAACATGAAAACAATTGCTTTGACTTTCAATATTGTCCTATTACACACTCAAGAGTAGTTATTCTGTAACATTTCTATTCTTAGATTCCTCAATCACTAAAATATTTACTTGATCTTGACTGTTAAAAATGATTTTCATCAATTTCATAATATCTTAAATTTGTTGCATAGAGGGGATCCTGTAGTTCAGAAGTAAGGCTAAGCAATTATGGCCATAGTGCAACCTGATAAAAAATTGCAGGTATGCCCCTCCCTACTAATGTGGAAGCCATGCTAATGTTGCTTGTTGTAGAATGGAAAATGGAGAGGTTAAACAAAGACTTCATTTACCTATTTAAAAGTATAATTTATCACAAATGCTGTTGTGAATAGGGTAGTCTAATTTTTGTTCATTGCAGCCCATTCTTTTCTTTAAAATTGCCATTTGTTTCTGTGCTTATAAGGTTATCTAGGTAAATGTAGGAAGCCAATTATGTCTCTTGGTGATTAGGATCATAGTGTTCGAGCTATTCAGGGTGATTTGCATATTTTTGTAACATGCTCTTATCTTCTTTCCATATTGAATTCCAATGATGAAGGCTTTTCCTTTTGATTTGCATACATTTCTCATTTAGTGCAATAATTAAGATCTAGGGTTTGCTAATGAATCCTAGTTTAATGTAATAAAAGGTATATATGTGTGGAGGATATAAAATGCCCTGTACAGTAACTATCTAGGCTAATAAATTAATTAGAGAATCAATATAATAATTAGGATAAAGGAGCCAAGTCTAGACACGTACCTGAAACTAATGAATTTGGAACTGAAACGGAGATAAGTAACTGAAATAAATGCATACCTTGAAGTTGGAGAGAGGACTGACTTGGCTGTGACAGAAGATAGATACTAAGAATCTGGAAACAAAGGCTGAGACAAATGCACTTGTAAAAGCTAAAATTGTGCAGACATTCAGATTGAGGATGCAAGTTAGGCCTTGATCCTCCCAAAGCGGCCTTGAATCTTATTAACTTCAGTATCTGTAGAAAATGGGTTCGCCTGTGTGTGTACCTGCAAATAGAAGACCTGGTGGTGTTGGGTCTTGCTATGGCAACGGGGAATCCTTGAGGCTT
The DNA here is from genome assembly GCA_007258455.2 of Sequoia sempervirens. Lineage (NCBI taxonomy): Eukaryota > Viridiplantae > Streptophyta > Pinopsida > Cupressales > Cupressaceae > Sequoia > Sequoia sempervirens. The sequence goes on from VDFB02268685.1 coordinate 46,131, forward strand.
CCTAGATTGCAATCAAGATCCATGAATTGATTCAAGAAGTTTGTGATAATTTCGAAGACACACCAAGCAGTATATGCAACAGATGTGTAAATAGCTGACTAAGTGGGGTAGAATTGTAATAAATGCTTGAGACAATGATGCAGTGAATGTCTGAGATAATAGATTGTGTAAGAATTAGGATTTAATTGTTGATGCAAGAGCCAAAGTAGCAGAGGTGTGACTGATGTAAAACAGAGATATAACAGAGGCATTTCATGATTCTGTGTAATTAAGTGCATGATCTTGGGATCTCAGTGGATGGAAGTGTAATTGAACTTTTATACAATTCCTAGTCCCACAAATTGAACTTTTTGGTGTGCATGCCAATGTGTAATGGTAACATTAGCTGAGCTGGCTTAGGGCCACAATACATTTGAATTTGCAACTGAGAGGGTGAAGGCCATGAAGCCAGCTTTGACTTGGGTCAAGGCCATGATGGCGGCTTTGATTTGGGTCAAGTGTAACTTCCACAACCTTATTACAAGGAAATTACATGGAGATTTTAACTTCATAGTAAAAAGTATCCATTCCTAAAAATAAGGAAAACAAAATTTCTTCAATAACATAAGATACATTTTCATAATTGAAACATGATTAAGCATTTTTGATTCCATTTCAATGATTCAATCTAAAAACTACATTTCACTATTCTTTTCAACAATTTGCCACATAAACATCTTCAAGTATAAATGAACATTAAACAAATAAAGATTAGGGCCAAAGATCCATATCTGGATACTTTCATTCTTTTCTGTCTCCCAAGACTCGGCAAGTCAACTGCAAGAGGGAGAGTAGAGGGAGAGTATCACCCAAGTGTTTTACCTCCAACCACGAACTTAAGTGGTCCCCCCCACACCTTCCGAATTGGAAGTGGCCCTGCCCTTCAACGAAGGGAATGGTTAAGAACCCCCTAATAATAGCCATATGAGCTCTGGTGTTTGTGCCGTACTTAACTAACATCGTCTATCAACTTATGGAAAACCTCCAACAATGAGAGACAACTCTGATTGCGTTAAGCATCTGGTACATGGTGAACCAACACGTGCATGTAGTGACTCATGCACCCACTTTGGCCAAAGTTGTTTGTATATAAAATACATTCGCTACTTACTTGGAGCAAAGTCGTATGTTCACCCACTCTACTTGACTTGGAGACTTACCTGACCTAGGGTTTGATCAATTGAAGACCCAAAAGCCCCTTCGGTCATAAGGTTCACATTAATGCACACCCTCTAAGGTGTTCACATTCAAGATAATTTCAAACTCATAAACAAAGACACCCTTGTTGCGATTCTAGCAATGTTGAGCTTTAGCCATCTGCCTTTAAAACAAGTCCATATACTCTCATAAGGACAGCTATATACCTTTTCTAAGGTTAGCAACTCTTAATGATGACTCCTATGCCATCATTTTGATCTATTCAAGGTCATGCAATAGCTTGACAGCTTGTGTAATGTTATCACGGAATCTAGTAGCGCTCGTTCCACGGATAACCCCCCTACGAAACTTGTCCGTTTCCTAGGATTCGTGAAGATTCAAGTACGCATAACGAGGTGATTTTCAAGCCACCTTGAAATGCGTTCCAAAGCCTCGAATAGTCAATTCGAGCATCCCCTTATGTTCGCCTCGCGAAGACCTTCGAAACGAGCCCCCTTCGCGAAGTTTCACTGTTCGTACTTAGTTAATTGTGAAAAATGCAGTTGCACTAAAAAAGTGCGCTCCTGCTCACAAGCCAAAAATTGGCTAAGTATGAAAAGTGCAGGGGCGCTATTTTTCAGCGCCCCTGCATGAAAGTGAAATCTTTAAAAATGTAATAGCGCTAAAAAAGTGTGCTATTACACTTTTTACCCACACTTAGTCTTTTTCTGGCCCTAGCGTGTTTCTTCATGTTTTTCACATTTTTCGTTCATCGTGCCACTTTTCGTGCCTAAATTTATTGCTCGACTTGAGTTAGGTTTTTGAGCCACCATTTACTTAAAAGTGTTTTAGTTTTCCTTTTTCATTGTTTATGATCTTTATTCTTCATTTCTTCATGCTAGGCGAGTTATCCTCAAACTGCAATCACGTTTTTGAGAAATTCGAGGTTCCTCTCCAGTAATCTTCGCGTTTTCTCTTGGTAAGTCTTTCTCCTTACTTTTTCTTCATTCTTCTTCGTTATTTTATGCATGGCTTGGAGGTTTGCATATGCGTTTTTATTAATCTCTTTTTCCTCTCACGTTTTTCGCCGTCCCCACGTGTTTTCTCTTTCTCCATTCGCGTTTTGGTTTTACGTACCCTTTCCATGTTTCCTCTTCATGGCATTTCAGGTGACATCCCCTCTTACTCGCACGTCCTTCTTTCTATGCTTCCAACTCCAACGTTTTTGTGTTAGCATCTTTCATTGTCACCCTCTCAATCATGTTTTGGTGCAAACATTGAAGAAACTCATATTTTGTGAGTAGAATTCCTTGGCTCTTATCCATATTTACAATAACGGTGAAATAATTTTTGTGTTTTCTTAACTCCATTCAAGGAACAAGATTTGTCTTGAGCGTTACATGCTTCATAAACCCCAAGCGCCGTTTTCAAGCATCATTACATTAGTTTCCAAAATCACGTTTCAGATGCAGAGGCGCTGAAAAAGTGCGCCCTGGCATTTTGAAATAGAAAATAACATTGAGAAATGCAGGAGTGCTCTTTTTCAGCGCTCCTGCATCAAAGTCTGAATTCCCTAAAATGTAAGGGCACTGAAAAAGTGCGCCCTTACACTTTTCACAATTTTTTCCAGATGAACTTCAAACTTGCCTAAATTACTCCTGAACCTCTTTCCTTCTGTTTTGTGCATCGTTTTGCGTGCCTTGTCATCCGATCCACGCTTTCCCATCATCGTTGCTCGTTTCACGCATCCCCATGCTACCTAACAACTAATGTTTGTTCTGGCTCGACACCTTGCAGTCTCTTTTCAAAGATCTTCAAAGTTTGAGTGATCAAAGTTTCAGTTGTTCTTGATGACTGCCGGTAAACCTCCGTCCTCTTCAAAAGCAAATGGCAAAATGAAGTATAAATATCAAGGTGTCTATCCGCCGACCGTAGTGGTCTCCAAGGTGGAAGAAATAAAAGACACAGAGGTTGGCCATCAAGACTTGGTTGATTTTGCGAAGCAAACAGAGATGAAGCCTCTTCCTGATCCAATGAGAGCAATTGTACACAGTAACCTGCATTTGGTAGCTATGTTCCCTACAGCTGCACATAATACGGAGTTTGTTCTTCAGGTGGCATCTCAGTACATTAGAGAAAGTAGAAGTGTGATCGATTCTTTTGGGCACGAGATTCTAAGACTCGACCCTGATTTCTTTGACATTGTGTTTAAGGTTCCTCAAATGGAAAAATACATTGATATTTCTATACAAAAAGCACAAGAGGTCTTTGACGCTAATCCCAACAAGGCTAAAAACCTGATAAATTCCCAATGGTTGAAGAAGCTTAGACAATCTGTTTCCAGATGGCCAAAGGGACTCCTGCGAAGCAATGTCAAGGATGGCGTCAAAGATATGATCACATTTTTAAGCAGAGTAAAAGGCTTGCCAGAGTCGTCCACTTTTCACGATTGGATGTATGAATACATCAGGATTATAAGAAGACAAAAGGTGCACATTGACTAGGGCAAACAGATTAGTGATGAAATATATGAATAGCTGATCAATGCTCCTTCCACATTGAAATTCTATATGACTTCTTACCTGGTGTACGCGGCGGCTGTAATGAGACAATTCCCAGGTCTATCTACAAAAGGGAATCGGATGATGGTACCTGTGTACAGATTTTTCTATCAACTGGAACTGAAGGAAAGCTTTCATCACTTCAGGCAGGTCACAGATGCTTTCTTCGCGCCTTTGCTTTTCAATTTTTATCCAGCTCTTGAAAGGAGGGTATCTGACGAGGCTTATAAGGTGGTAAGTAAAGTTGGATGCCTATTTCTTCAATTCCCAACGTTTACTTACTTGAGAGTAGGGGGCTACACTGGCTGTCCTTACATGCTGCCATGTTATCCTTCGGATAAGTGGGTTCTTATGGAGACATGCAGACAGTTGATTTCAGTGCAAAAAGAACGAAGAAGTAACCACAAGCGTGGATTCAAGTTCCCACTGACCATTGGCAGATATACTATCCCAACTGTACAAAAGGCCAAGTCTGTTTATGTTGAAATGCAGATCATGACAATCAAAACCTAGAGGTATAGGTTTGATTTTGATTACCGAGATGTCAGAAAAAGATTACAAAAGGGTCATCATCACAAGTACCGTTTTGAAGACATCTGGGCTGATTGCAGAGATGAAGAAGCCATTCGCAAAATGGATTATTGTAGGTTGACTGTTCAGCAGATCAGAGACCTTGATATTGCTGACCTACCAGAGGATTTTGCAGATCCTGGTGATATCATGAATGCTGTCTATGATGAGCAAAGAATTGCTTAAAGGCCGTTGCCTGCAATTCAATGGTCTAGGAAAGAAATTACCAGCATGAGAGAGAGATTGAAGCCAATCCTAGCCAACACTGCAAAATGGTTACATAAGCATGGTTATGAAATGAAAAGTTTCAGAACAGATTCGGAAGGAGAAGAATCCGAAGCAGAAGCTCGCCAACAGCAAGAACTCGCGTGAAAAATAAATCAGCGGCTGTTCCCACTTCTTCACAAAGAGGTCCCAGGATCAAGTTCACTGTTGGTAAGAAAGATACCTAGTATGTTTCAGAGACAGAAACCACAAAATCCAATCCATCTCGCTCTAAAGGTAAAAAGTCTATTCCAGAGGAGGTAGATTCCGATGAAGAAGGAACTTCAAGTGATTAATCCGCTGAAGATGAAGACTCAGCAGAAGCAAACTCTGATGCAGAAGAGGTTTCTGAAAGCGGGCAAGAGTCTGAAGAAGATTCTGAAGAAGAATCTGAAGGTGATTTTGAAGGTGAACCAGAATCGGAGAGACAAGAGGGTGATCAACAGGAACTTGGGCATGATCAAGAAAGAACTACTTCTCCTCCTGAGAATGTAGTTGAGGAAATTCCTAGAACGTCATTGCCTGTGATTTCCAATGTTCCTCATACCCCTCCAAATTCAAGAACTCCTCCACCTCTTGTTCCCTCGTCACCTATTCCTACCACATGCATTCCCACAGTTGAGATATCCACTATTCCTGCAGCATCAACCCCGCTTGATACTCCCTCAGTGACGAGCATTCATACGGTTGATATATTGTCAAGCCCTCCATCGTCCATTCCTAGCCTGTCTTCACCAACGTATGATATCACTTCTGAAAATGAATTCAATCGTTTCATGAATGAGTCAATGCGTGATCAGCTCAATGTGCAATCTATAGGAGCAATGATGATAGACACTTCTCCTATTGTCACGATACCCATGGTAACTTCAGACGTGACAATAACTTCAGAAGTAACGATGACAACTGAATTGATAGTGAATCCAGAAGTTCACACCTCCTTTCTTCCCCCTTGGCTAATATCTCAAGTGTCGAAGCGGAAGAAGCAAATGATCTCTCCGGAGGAGCTTGACCTCGAAGAGATAGTCCTTCCAAAGGCTAAAGGGAAGAAAAAGGCAAAAGTATACTCAAGGTTGAACGTTGATAAGTCTGGCCACAAGTATGTAGAGATTGGCATACCGCCGCATGAAGAAGGTGATGTCAATATGGAAGACTACACTGTGACAAAAGTCTAGCTTGGCAAGGTTACCAATGAAAGTGCAAAGGCCGATGCGCAAGTGACATTGGATATCTTGGCTGGAAGACTGGATAAAGTGGAGCAAGCTCGCAATATGTACAAATAGAGGGCAGAGCATTATGCCACTATTGTAAAGAGACTTGCAGGATCTCCAACTAATGCACAACCGCTGACAGTGGTAAGTATTGAAGACCCAGCTGTTAAGAAAGCTGAGAAGTTCGCCTCCAAAGGCAGAGTGTTGTATGATTTTGTTGAGAAGATTATAGAACACGGATCTCAGATCATAATTACTGCGGACGAGAAAACTACCTTGTTAGCCAAGCTCACCATAGAGCTTGATAAAGAAAAAAGTGTACTTTCCCAGGAGCGCAGAAATATGGAAAAATGCTTGCTGACGTGGTCGGAGATGAAGCAGGTAAAGCTCAGTAAATTGGTGGAAGTCAGGGTAATTCCTGACAAAGAAAAGTTCGTTGAGGTAAGAGAATCCTTGAAACATTGAATTCAAGTAATTCAATCTCTTACGGAAGATCTCCACCAAGTGCAGGAAGATGTTGAAGGACATCGTGTTATTCTTGAGAAAGGTATCAAAGAGTTGCCTGGTCAACTTCTTGAGGAGAATCGTATCTTCCTGCCAGCCACAAAAATATCTCAGATCTTCAAAGAAGCCATTATGAAATTGATTGACAGTTCAGACTTTTCAAAAGCCTCACTGAACGTCATTTGTGATACAAGGCTCACATTGGATAACCTGAAAACGCATCTTGATAGGTGCAAGAAGGTTCACTCATCTGCCATGAGATTGATCACGAGAATTCACACCATTGTGGATTACACCGTTGGTCCAGATGAGAAGTTCGTGCAAGAGACCAGGAAGAAATATGAAGACTTCCGCGCCCAAAGCAAGGAAACATGAAGAAGCTTCTTGATCTCCAGTGTTAGACATTTCCGGTGCATCCCTTTATGCATCTTGTAAATATTTCCTGACATCTTATATGTCTTTTTGTAAATTGTAATTGCACCAAGTTCGAAGATGTAATCTTTTGAAAACAAATTACACTTTGACTTTGGTCCAAGTTAGGTGAGATCTCCTAAAATCGCTCACCCAACTTTCCTTGATTTCCTCAATTAGATTCCTAATTTTGCTCATCCCTCTTTCTATATAATGTGAGGGATTTCTATTGTAAATGGATCCTTTAGTATTTTGCAACGAAGTGCTGCCCTTTTTGAAGCAGAATTGTGAAACTTTTCGTTCATACTTTGTGAATGAAATTTGATCAATAAAGAAGAGGGTTGCAAACCAGACTTTGCGTTGGATTCGATACTTTTATGAATTGATCTTATTTGGTGGTGATTAGGTGATGGAATCTGAAGGACTCTAAGTAATTTATGTAAACTTTGTGTTGCATCTATTATTTAGATTTGCATTTGTGTTTTTGTTTATCTTTCGGTTGAATAATCTACAAGACTTTGTGCTTGTAATTATTCACGTTCTTTGGATACTATTGTTGAATGATCTACAAGACTTTGTGCTTGTAATTGTTCATGCTTTTTGATAATTTGGTTGGATGATCTACAAGACTTTGCGCTTGTAATGGTTCATGCTGTTCGAGGAATTGCTGCGTCTAAGAAGACTTTGTGCTTCTAACGTGACAAACTACACATTTTTCATAGATCCACCATTGAAAAAGCTACGGAACGACTTTGTGCCTTCGTGAGCTTTCCTTTTTACTTTATTTGTTTATTGTTAATTACTTCTGGTATCTCTACGCTTTGCTTTGACAAGATAGAGGTATTGGTATTACTGCTAGTTGATCGTTTAAAGTTATTAAGAATTGTGAACTTCCAACAGTGAAGCATTGTAAACATCTTCTTTGAAAAAAGAGAGAAGGATGAATGTAACACACCCCCCCCACTTCATAAGTTTTGTGTACATTTTGTAATTACTTGTTTGTTTTACTATCACTTCTGTCAGCAGTAAGAAGGGCGCCTCCCCTTTCCAAGAGGAGAGATTCACATCTCACATGGCTGTGGCTGAAGTCCAAGTTGTGTAATCTATCGAAAAGCTGATTACATAATTTTCACCCAACATGTAACGCATTCATAAAATACTTCACAAAATGTAACATGCGAGGGATTACTTCCCTTCTATAATATAAAGTATAGAATATCAGAATAAAACAACTAAAGGTTGGTATCATTCTCATCATTGTGTAATAGTATTTTACTGACGTACAGTTTTAACCAGCTTGGGAGCATCTTACTTTACATGCTCAAATCCCATATGGTTTTATATATACTTTTATTTAACATGTTTATACCTTCTATACAAACAGTTTTATATACATTAAGAGATTACTGAATCTTAGTCCTTTAAACACTTTTCATTACTTTCAGATTTCATTATTTAAGCAAAACAGAACCCCATTGTTCGAGTTTCTAATTTTATACTTTTCCAGAATAACAGCTTTTACCTCTTTTCAAATTATAACATGAAATACTCAAGCCATTCAAGAACATTCAGACTTTTCTCTTCATGCAAGAAATAGACTAGAAAATAAATCAGAAATGAAACGTGCCTGTTAACACCTTCTGTGATTGCATTCTACAGCCTTCGTAACACTTTCTAATCTTTGTTCTTTTAGCCTTTAATCCTCTAAGCTTCTTCTTTATTCCTTATGCAAAATTGCAAACTTCTAAAGATGTTAAATCAAACTATTCTATCAGATTTATAGACTGAAAAACACAGTGACAGCATCATTTCTATCTTTTCCATAGCAGGAAACACCAAATACTTTCAAGCCAAGAAGGAGCTCCAGGCTCTAACAAAAACAATAGAAGGAACCAACCATGAAGGAGAAACATGGCTTAGGGACGAGCAAACCCTCAGTGGTGCCATGAAGCGCATCAGCCATGAGGAGGAGATAAAAGAAGCAGCCAAGGTTGCAGCTCGCTATGCTCCAAAAACATCTGATCAACCTTCTACGTCCAGACATGTTTCTAGCGAGTGTAGTGTGAACTCACTTGTACTTAAACCTAAAGGGGTGGGTGAGCACCTGCGAGTGTGTCCCCCTCTTGAGATAATAGTGATCAGTTCTGAGATTGGTTCAGAGGGGTACACTCCTCTAGACCTCAATAGATAAATAAATGGCAAAATATATGCCTAATATAAATAAGGATGAGATAAAAATCCATATTATGCCTAATACAAATAAGGATGATATACTATTCGCATTATGCTCTATTATGAATAAGAATGTTATGCAAATTCATGCTTGACCCCCTTTTATAAATAAAGGTGATGTGTAAAACCATCTTTTCGTAAATAAGGAAATGTTGAACAAATTTTGTGTCAAATCTCTCTCCTTAAATGTTTGAACATGGGAATGTGCGCAATATCATTTGTTTGTGTTTTAATTGAGGCAATAAATGAGAATCTAATGCAAGCCTTTAAAATGGAACCTACAGGTCTAAGTAGGACAACAACATGGTACACACTAGAAACAATCAGGATAAAAGTCAAGAAGTGGGGCAGCCATATGGAACTTCGGAGGGCAAATTGGATCAAATCCTCACATTATTGCATGAAACAAGAGAGAGAATTCACATCTTGTAAGGGGAAGTGAGGCATGTCTGAAAAGGAACCCTCAATGGAAGGAGAGAATGAGCATAACCACACTAATAATGAAGAAAGTGAACGGAGTGAGACACATTCTGAGTCAAGGTCTGACGAAGCCAAGAGGGACCAACTGGCTAAGGAATTGTCAAGAGATATGAAGAAGGTGACGCCCCCAAAATTTGATGGAATGGTAAGTGGAGTTGCGGTTGAAGCATGGCTTACCGAAATGGAGAAATATTTTGAGATACGCAATTACTTTGAAGTAACAAAAGCGGTTTGGGGAGCATGTTAGCTGGCCGGTGAGGCATCCACGTGGTGGATGAATAAGAAGGATGAGTTAGGACTAAGTTCTCTAAGGCTAACATGGAATGAATTTGTCGCTATCTTTCGACAGAGGTGGTTACCTTTGCTGTATTTCGACCAAAAGTTTATGGATTTTCAGAAATTTAGGCAAGGAGAGTCAATTGTCAATGAATATTGGGAAAAATTCACTCGCCTTTTGAAGTATGTTCCACAATACCAAAATGACGAGAGGTTTAGGATACGAAAGTTTATAATGGGGCTGAATGCTCAAATTGGTGGTGAAGTTGATGTTCATGGTCCCACTACTATGGACCAGGTATATGAAAAAGCTGTAAAGCAAGAGCAAAGGTTGAAGTCCATGGCTGCCCACAAGGAGAAAAATAAGAAAAAATTTAATTGGTCTTAGTCCTCACAATCATTCACGAAACAGGAAGGGTGACAAGGGTTCCCGTGAGAATCAAAATGAGTCCAGGAAGGACAGGAGAAACAATAATGGCAACAACCACAGACGTAATGAGGATAATTTTGGTAAGCTTGTTGAAAAGCGAGGTCCTTTGGGAGGATGTTATTCATGTGGCGGAGATCACTATGCCAGCAATTGTCCAAATAAGGGTTAGGGCTCTCAGTCTTGAGGAAACCTATTGCTCTCCTAGCAAGCTGCATTTCAACAAAGGATTCACGCGGCTTTGGACAACCGTTAGGCGGAATACCAAATCACGCCTATAGAGATACCGGGTAACTTGTTTGGTGTACCTAATTCTGTTTTAATTGATATTGGCGCAACAAAATGCTTTGTTTCCCCTAAGTTGTTAAAAAAATATCTAGAAAGACAAGATTTATGAAAAATTCATGGTCGGTAGAATATGCCAATCAGTCAAGAGCCATGGTAGAGCAGTGCTTGTTTGAGGCCAAGGTTGATTTGCCAAGTTTTTGTGATTTCCCCTTTTCTAGCTCGCACTGTATGATGTTGTCGTTAGCCTATTTCTCCTTGGTTCCGTAGGCTAACCAGGGCTTTTGAGGAATCTTGAGGATTTTTGGCCTAGGCAATTTTCATTGCAAGTCAATCTGGGGCGTTTGGAGGCAGTTTGGTATACTGACTATTTTTAGTAAGTCATTAATGCTAATAATAGTAATTCATCAGGTGGGCCGTGATCTCTAGTGATAGTGCCTTTTCAATGGAAGATTGGTTATTATCGTCAGATGATTTCAGTTCCATTGGTTTAATTCGTCTCCGCATTAATAAAGTTTAAATTATAAAGTTAAATCCAATTATTTAACTTTATTAATGTGAGCCTGAAGTTAAGTGGGAAAATGAATAGTAAAAGGGGGCCCTTATTTTAAAATACATGAGACATCAAAAAGGCAAAAAGGAAGTTTATGTTTTATCCCACATTGGTTTGAAGTGTGGATGAGCTCTTATGAGAAGTTTATAAAAGGTTGCAAGGGCTCACTTTCAGCCGTGCTTAGTTTATGCTTGATTATTATTTTCTCTTGGAGAATTCTGGGAACCTTTGGCTTTCAGCAGGTTTGAGGACGGAAACCCTTGAGCTTGGAGGCAGTGGAAACCCATTGTCTGTTGGAGATATTACTCAGGTGTCTCACTTTGTGCTTCAAATTCATACTTTTGGTTATCCAATCTGACTGTAAGTTCTGTGGCTACAATTGGATATTTTTGTTGTATTTTCCATTGAAAATTTTAAGGAAATATTCATATTTAATTTCAGATCTCTATTTCAATCTGATATTATATGATTTTCAGTATAATCTGTTGGATAAATAGAAATCAGTCTGCATGCAAATTGTTTGTTACATTTTCTGTGGAACATTTGGAAAAAATTGGGGCAAAAATCCATAGGGGATGTTTCAGTTTTTCGACAGAAGTCAACCTCTATGTAGCTCCTTTAGGGTCCTATGACGTCATATTAGGAATCAATTGGTTATGGAGGCATAGAGCTAAAGTGGATTGCTTTGCTAAGACAGTAGAATGATGGTGGCTGACTTGGGCAAATAAAATACTTATTGAGCATGGCTAAAATGATATTTCTGACTGATAAATTGAGTTTGGGGTCACTGAGTGCCAAATCAAACAAAATAATGTTCTAGGACTATGTTCATAAAACCTCCACACAAAATAAAATGGTGGAAAATGAGAGGGAAAACTGTTAAGAGCATGCATTTTTCACATCTACAATATGACAATTTAGATTTTTAAGGGCAGGTTGTACTTTGTGATACCAATTTAATTTAGATTTATAATGGAGGTTTTTGACGAAAATTAATGGTGTTTGAATGCATCATGCTAGATGAGTATATGCTTTTCTAAATATAACAATTGAATTTGTATATTGAGGCAAAAATTGTGCTGGATAAGAAGCTGTTTTCTTCAATTGGGACATACCAATAGAATTAAAATTTTAAAGGCAATTTTTTTTGAAAGTTTTGAATCATGAGACTATTCATGTTGTAGTGAGTAACCAGATGTATTTACAACTGATCTCAAGTTGACCAAATCTTTGCATCAAGTGGTGCAATTTTTAGTACTGTCATTATCATGATTATAGAGAAATGCAAAGATATATTTGGGATGCATGCTGGGTACTTGTGATGCTTCTTTTATATTAATACCAGGTTTCCCTTCAGCTGAAAAGGAGTATTTATTTATATTTTCCAAAGATATATCTGGAAACAATTATATTCTATAATAAAGCACAGTTGTTTCAGATCTGTCTTTTGAGAATTTATGTTATATATCTGGAAACAAAGATATATGCTATATTTTTTTTGTTTGTCACTGCTACGAATCAAGTCTACTTCTTTCAGAATTTTGACAATGAAAAGCACAGAAGAAGCTTCTGCAAATCATCACTGTTAGAATCTTGAACAGCTTGACAGTTTACACACACTTCTATTTAATTAGTTAATGGATTTAAAGTTTGTTTGAATGTTTAAATGTGATAAATGTTGTATTTGACTGACTATATTTTCTGTCTAACAATAAGTGGTTTATTTGATTCTGCAAAGCTATGGTTTTGTTGAAAGAAATGGAATGAAATAACTTTAATCTTCAAAGGAAGCTGTCTGAAAATGTTGAATGCAGATTCAAGAAATCAAAATGGCAAATTTTTCAGATGTTGATTTGTCTAGACTGGGTGTTACAAAGTTTGGAAGTTTCACTGTGGAAGTTATTGATCCTGTTGCCGATTACATGGAACTACTAGAGGTAATGATTGATGGATGGTCCTTGTTCTTTTGTTTTGATCTGAGATTTATGGAATCTACTTAGATGCAGATAATCCACACAGTTTGTTTATGTAGAGTGTCTTTGACTTTGAGCTCATAAGGAACCTCATAACTCGGCCAGATTTCAGGTAATTTATATATCAATCTGTCATACTGTTTGAATAATTTTGTGAAAAGCACTAAGATAAATGCATATAGATATAGTGAATGCTTTCTCAGGTTGCAAGAAAACTTGTATAACACACATTCATATATGTGCCTACTCAAATACGTATCTATATATATATATATATATATATATATATATATACAGAGAGAGAGAGAGAGAGACATGTATATGAAAGGAAATAAAAATAAAGATGTCCATCTGCATATCTTCAGAGAGACATGCATGACCCTTTCATGCAGTACCTTATGAGTTTAGGTATATGGGTTGTCTGTTGAGCATTTTTTTTGGTGAGTTTGAGATTGAAACTAAATTGTTATCTGGATTGAGGTTTACTTGAATATAATCTAATGAAATGTAATTAGTCAAGAAAATTATTTACATCTCGCTAAAATCTTATTGATATGTGAATGCTTAATGTGATTAGCTAAATCCAATTCAAAAGACTTATTGCTATTTTTATCATTTGACTTGGTCTTTGCTCTTAAGGGTACAAAACATGGCTTGAAATAGCTTAGGAAATGGGGGTTTACAAGAACCATTCAATTAACAGCCCTTTCCCATGAGATATATAAAATACTGTATACTAAAGTGTAAAGAGTAAATATTAAAGTCTATTTCTTCTAACTGCCATGGGCAGGTTTTTTATTATTAATTTTTACTTGTTTCTTATTATTTTTTTCATTATAATGGGGGATCTATAAGGGCTCCCCACCTGAGAAAGAGACTAAACCAAATACAAAGAGAGCTAACAAAATAACCAATAAACTATCAAAATGCTGGCCTAAGAAGAACTGACAAACATCAAAGCTACAGGTCTGCAACCATCTAGAGGCAAAAGTAGAAAAAAAAAAGACAACCATTGACACCAGACAAAGAACCAACCCCTTAGCTAGAGATAGAAGAATCGGTACTTAGAAAATAAACCCCATGAAGAACCTTTCTTCATAGAGGATTGCCATCATCACAGTTATAGATTCCCCAACCATTGACACCAGGCAAAGAACCAACCGACCCCGTAGCTAGAGATAGAAGAATCAATGCCTAGGAAATAAACCCCACGAAGAACTTTCTCTCAAGATTGTGCTTGAACCAGTTGGTTTCCATCTCAATTGGAAGTGTCAACAAATTGGAGACTACCAATTGCCCCTTGAATGAGTCATCATCAATTTTCTGACCACTATCCTTAAATCCTCACTAAAGGCTCTCATAGCTTGTAGAATCCAAAAGACAACATATATTTCCTTGCTCAAAACACTGATATCACCCAAAGAGGTTGGATTTGCAACCCACAAAGTTGGCTACCGTTTGAGAATGCTGGTGTAAAGGACAACTTAGAGTTGAAGAAACCTGATAGAAATATTCTCAGCATCCGACCCCTCAATGCCAAGTGTAATGTTCCAAATTTAGCCCTGCACTTTTCAGTTGGATTTAGCCTATTTTTGGAAACCTGTAGCCTAATCAGTTGAGCAAATAAGGGTTTCCACTTTCATAGGAGGTTTTGAAGGTTTGCATGCGAGAGTTTTTGATGCATGTTTGGTGGAGCTTTCTAGGTTTTTGGAGAGCTTTAGGATATGGTAACATGCATTTTGAGAAAATGACATGCATTTCTCTTTGGTTCCTTGCATGCAGGAAAGGTTTCTGGGTTTTTCTGGGTTTTCAGAGATCTCCAAGGTGGTGTGACATGCATCTGAATCCGTCAACCTTTCCAGGAACTTACTATTTATAGTAAGTCATGTGTTTTGCTCAGTTTGGCATTTTGTTGAGTTTGAAGTGAACTTACTATTTTTGGCACTTGCTATTTTTAGTAAGTCTATTTTTGGCAGTGGCATTATCAGCGGCTTAGCTCGGATCATCATGCTATTTTTGGCAGTCTGGCAGAATCAGTTTTGGGCATTGGTTTTAGTTGTTTCATTGGACGGAGTTTAAAACTTTAAACACTTAGTCAATTTTATGTTTTGAGTTTGTACCCCTTTGCCTAGGCGATGACTTCAAAGTTGTTTTAAAATTGGGGCCATAAAGTGGACGCCTTATTAGTGCATTTAATGTTTTATTAATGTTCTAATATTTCCTCAAAATGGGACGATTAAATATTTTAAAAATGCATTTGAGGAGGACGTCCTTTGGAGAAGTTGAAGAGCTTTCTTGGTGGGAGTTACAGGTTGCTTCAATCGCCCAATTGTGCCTATATATTGATGCTTTGCTAAGTGTTGAGGATCTTTTGGAAAATTCATAACGTTATGCTGTTGAATTGAGTTTAGACCTTGCTACGAGGATTGCGTATTCTCTAGCTTTCTATACCATTCTTCGGGCTTGAAACTATGGCTTCCTAGATGGTGATTGAAGACTGTGCTTCATACATAGGTGCAGATAGAGCTTAATCTTGATGGTGATAGCAGATTGCTGTTGTATAATCTATTATTTCTGATTATTATAGGCCGATTGCTAGTTTATAATCTATTTATATTACTGCTAGAAGTGCTTGGCTGAAGCACGTTTTTGTTCGTCGCTTCAACAACATATTTTTTCTGGTTCTAGGTACTGGATCAAGTTGTTCTCCTATGTAGGGTGCCCAGTTTTGCAATTTTTCAGAATTTAATATTGAGTTTTGGATTTTTGAGAGAAGGTCGACCCTTCTTGGAGGCTGTACCATCTCCTGCTAATTGCATTGGAAATCGTGCCAAGTTTCTGGAGCTGTTTTGGCACTGTTTTCTGTTTGTGTCTTGGTCGCCCAGTCTATTGGCTTCATTTGCATCTAGTTTGAAGTCAATTTGAGCTGAAATGACAAGGTTGCGTCCATCTTGGTGATTCTCTTACTTGCTGGTCTGATTTCTGTGTTTTACTGTTTCTAATCAGACTTGAAATAATTTTGATTTCTTGATTTTAAGTGGCTAAAATCTGATTGTATACATTGTATAGAGTTAAGGATAATATCCTTAATCATTGGTTATATTTGGCCTTCATTCTAATATGTTTTGCAGCTGAAAATTCATTTATTGTAAGGCTGGTTAGTAGTACTAGTCATCTATTTATTTGCTGGAATTAAGTTTTGTATTTAGCTCCCACTGGATAAGTGGCTGAAGCATTTTATTTTCAGCACATTGTGTTTAGTAAATTCCCCCCACTGAACAAGTGGTAGTGAGGATTAAATGATCGGCTTGCCGCCTCATAATTGTAATATCTTCGCTCCCGCTGAAAAAGTGGTTGAGCTCATGGTCGGTTATCTGCCTACTTTGTATTTCCAACAATTTACTTTCCATCTATAGTTGGCTAGCCGCCTAGCAAGCATTGTAATTTCATTTTCCAGTTGCTAACGTTCCTCGAAACTGTATGCTCTCACCTCGCCCACACTGGAATCTTGGTGATCAAAAGGTGAAGGGTTACTTTCCAAGCTGGTTTATATTTGGAGCTAACGCTAATAGCGGTGTTTATGTTGACTAAAAAATCGAAAAAATAAAGGGGGAATATCACACCAAGGAACAAACTGAATCCTCAAGTTTAGACACAAAATCTTCATGAAGAGATGCTTTTGTCCTTCCAACAACAAACTTGACAAAAAACAATGAGGCCTTTTCAAGGCAATTAAAAACAACATGAAATCTTTAGTTGACCACTTTGCTGTTGAGATGGGGGTCCTTGACTTTAGTGGAGTGATGACACACCATCCTCCACAACACCAAAGCTGAGTTGACAACCACAACAACCCATTTGACTGCCAAGTTTGAAACAAAATTGAGCTTGTGAACCCTGCCATACTAAGGCAGCAATGGGAAGGATATAATAAAGGACATACATGCCAACATGAGAGAGAAATACACCCAACCTATCATTGTAATGAAATCCAATTAAAGAGGGCCACTTCTTACCATCAATGATTGGCCATTATGAGTATGATTAAGAAGCAATCCTTACCATACTAAAACAATCAAAATCTGGTTGATGTTTTGGGTGACCTTCATCACTCATCATCACAACATATTCGAATATCAATGAGATTGTTGGGCCACAAAAGTTTGGCATGCATGTGAAATATACCAAAGGACTAGCTTAAAAGCACGCATTGGTTTTTGGTCAAAACTAGGGATGTTGAAGGTGGAAAAATAGCATATTGGTGCATAGAGTAAACAAGATCACCACTTTGGTGAAAATCCATCACAAATTTGGTGATCTCTGGGTGCACCCCACATTTTGTAGCAAGTTAGCAACCTAAGGAGCCCGACATTGTAAGTAGAGGCTTGTAAACTTAATTTAGGAAGAGAAGATGGATGGAATACATAACTAAATGAAGGGAGGACACATCCAAGAAAATACTAGAATATCCATAACTTTGTAACAAAGAGATATTGTGAATAGTAGGATAGGTCTCATAGATTGGTTGTCATTAGTTTGGATCAGCAACCTTATTAAGATACATTAATTGAAGATGAATATAATGAAATAATGCCTTAGAGTGCCTTTTTTCTGTTATATTGTCATTATGATGTGTATGCCATACCTTCTTTGCTTTCATGATTGGGGGTATGCTTGATGCACAAATGTTCAACTAGTGCCACACACATCCTTGATATGATTCACATTACCACTGTTAAACCTACTGTGCAGTTCCCAAGGGGGCCTCACTTCTCTTCTCTATGTGTCAAGGAAGTGTCCCTTGTATTTAGGAGTTGTATGTTGACATACTACAACACTTTGCCGACCATAGTTTGCACAAGATCCTTGAACTTATTTTAATTACGATGTCAGGACCCTTTCTTTGTGTATGCAGAATGGTGTGATGAGAGATGACATGGTGAGCTGTACAAGATAATTTGGATGATTCTTTCTAGTAGTTAGCATTGAAATTTGTGAAAAATGATTTTTGTGTGGAGATAGAAGCTTGAACGAATGGATGGAGTGAAAGATTTATGGCAGCATGTATGAGATCTTTGAAGTTTCTTGTAGATGGGTATTAATGGTTGGGTGTGTACTTGATGAGGTCTATCTAGGATGCTTGTGTGTTGGAGTATATAATATTGGTAGATATTCAGTGAAGGCGTGTTGTATATGTCTTTTGTAATGGTGTGTTCAACAAATACTTGCTAGAGTATGCTATAACCTCCTATCCCTCATGAAGGAAGATTAGGTGAAGCTATTGAGCGTATTGTGTGTAAAGTTCATCTTGTAGATAGTCTTCAATTGAAGCAGCTAAGGATGAAAAAATATATGGTTAATCTATCAACCTATGGTATGTTAAAACTTGCGTGCTTCAAGACAACATCAAATGAAGGGGAAAGGATGAGGTAGAGATGGAGGAGCTGTTAGTAGGGTAGAAAATTGACCTCAAGGGTTAGTTCATGTTGCAATATTGTGGATACGATGATACATGAAGGCATGGGAGATGGCATGTTGTTTCAATGTAGTTCAATCATCGTGAGATATCTCAGGGGAGACATGCAATGTACATATGATAGGGTACCCTTTACTAGGAAAATTGGGAAAGGCTTGGATTCTTCAAGTTTTGTTTAAAGACGCTAACACAAATTTTGAAGCCAAACTTGCAATATTTCTGATTTTTGTTTTTTTGGCATTTTGTCAAACACTTAACACAGGATTTCTGAATGCCATGATTTAGAACAACTGTGACTATGAATTTATATCATGAACCAATCACATAAAAAACATAGTATTCAAAGATAATTTAGGGACATTTTGTCAAGTAGTTTGCAACCTTCAATAGAGTTGGAAACAAATAAAATGAACAATACAATTTGCTGTACTAGAAATCAGAATTACAAAGATGTAGAATGCGTAGTCTTTTAACCTCCAAGGATGCCAAATACACTTGTCATACGTGCCAATATGATGTAGCAATGTGAACAACATTGGAAATGGTAGGTTTATTCCTCAACAACAATGTTTATACCTAGAAAATGTCAAAAATTGTCAACACTGAATAATGGTTGGGTGCTATTGAAGTTGATAAGTGGTTGGGCGCTATTGAAGTTGATAAGTGGTTGGGCGCTATTGAAGTTGATAAGAGCTTTCTGCATATTGAAATTTGGCTGTTTGAAAAATTATAGGACTTTTCAAAACTAGAATTTGCATTGCAACTCCTAGAGATCCAAAGTCACTCTCAAACATCTTGGAACTATACATATGAAATATGACTTAAAGTATAAGGAAGTAAATGTCCTTTATACTAAGATGTTTTTGATTAGGTGAGCAGGGGTTTGAATGGGCCCCGACCCTTGTACAAGAAAAAGATGTGTCATGAAGCTCTACCAACAACAACTAGCAACAAAAAACAAGAAACATCAAAAGGAACAATAAGACAAACAGACCAACCGGCCCACCAAAATCATGCTGGTTTAAAAAATTGTTACAAAGAACTTTGTTTTATCTCAAGACAAGGATCCTTCTTTCCAAAACAAACTTTTTTGGGGGGAAGAGGAGGCATACAATCACTTGAAGTATCTTCCCCCATCCACAAAGCAACAGACAAGGGGTCCCTTATACTAAAATGTTTATTTCATGTATGATTCTGAATGATTCGACCAACAAGGGGTTCACAATATTGCCCAACTCTTTGGCTATGTTTTAAAAATCCTAATGCCCAACAATGAATAATATATTCCTTAGAAAAACATTCACATATGGCATCCCAAAATTAGGACCTAACACTTCTTGTGGTGCCACCAAAGATAATTGCAAATAAATATATTTTCCACCTGTAAATTGAGAACCAATAATTTATTGTTTGCCTGCAAACCTCTAATAAATTACATCCAACTATTACGCCCAACTGTGAGTCTTATATGAATCCACTATTAAATCCTTACTGCACACACTATGACTCTTAATGAATCACATAGTATTGGCTAGGGAGGAATCTTTCACCATTGAAGCTAGTCTTACCTTAGGGTTTCGTCTAAGGCGAAAGAGATGAACAACACTCAATCTCATAGAGAAAACAGAGTAAAATGAAATATTTCGAATCACCTCCTCCAATTTCCCTTTTATAAGCACTTTTGAACTTTCAAGAAATAATAATTTTAATTTATTTTTTAATAATAAAACTTTAACTCCAAATAAGTGACTTTATTTTATTATTTTCTTTTGAGCCTTAAAGTCACTTTAAAAATCACTTTAATAAAAAAATAATATAAGTTGTCTTTAAATTCACCTTTTGACAACTTAAATATTAATTACTTAATATTTTAATTATTTTCCCCCACATCCACCCAAAGTTGCGGAAAATAATAAAATAGCCCAAAAGTGAATTCTGATTATGCCAACATACTTGGAAGCTGATTGGAGATCCAACTTAATTAAAATTGGTACTTTCCAAAAGTAAAATATTCCTCTTGTTACACCTCTCCTTTAAATTACAATTTACTTTTCACCTTATGTTAAATCCAATGATGATTTACGTGATTATGAAACTTTGAAGGATAAATGCTATGATGAATTTTATGCAATATAATGATTTCATGCATTTAATTGAAATATTGATGAATATGTGATAATATGAATATGATGTAAATGATTTGGCTAACTACTTGATTGTTTTTCTAAGTGGATATGCAGGTAAGATTTCATGCCCTCCAGAGGGAGAGGGAGAGTATCACCCGGGAGAAGGGTATGGATAAAAACTTGATAGTGATGCCATCTGAGTTCAATGTCTGTGCGTAGGTCAGGTTATTGGATATCTTCAAAATCGAGTAAGTCTTTGGTCATTAAGTTGCATCTTTCGGTAAGTTAACCTAGTCGAATCAAGCTTGGTTTCCCTTAAAGAAAACGATAGGGGTAGTCGTACTTATTTATTAACGTTATAATCACTACTTCCTAACTAGAAGTGGCCCTTACCTTCAACGAAGGGATAGTTAAGAACCCTCTAGTAATTGCCATCTGAGCTCTGGTGTTGTGCCCTACTTAACCAATACCGTCAAACAACTATGGAGACCTTCCAACTATGAATGACAACTTTGATTGCGTTAAGTATTCAGAACACAGTGAACCGACAAGTGCAAGTAGAGACTATTGCACTCACTTTGGCCAAAGTATTTGTAATATATACAATCCCTACTTATGAGCAAAGTCGTTCGTTCACCCAACCTACTCGACTTGGAGAATTTAATCTGACCTATGGTTAAAACATACTGTAGACCAAGTGGTTCTACTATCAAAAGGTTTATATTCATAAGAGCATTCCTACTAAGGTGGTCAAAATATCTAGATTGATATAACATCATGGACAATGAATTCCCCTGTTACGTTCCTGTAGCATCTAGGGTCTAGGCTACTACCTCTAATTCAAGCTCTATCATAACCCATAAGGTTCAGCATTTCACCTATTCTTAGGCTTCTTAGACAGATAATGATGACACTATGCCATCATCTTGACATACACATGGCCATTCAAAAAATATTGACATTATGTCATACAAACATGGAAATATCATTATTTGAGCCAAATAGAGGATTACTTCCTCTTACTCACATTTTAAAACTCCTATTAACAAGTCATAAGGTTGGGTTCACAATTTATCATAAGAAATGATGGGGTGTATGATATGTTGTAAAATCAAGATTTTCAGCATCTAAATAACGTGCTCAACCCTCGAATTCTCATTACTCAAGCAACCTAATATACTATTTATTCTCATTTAACTCTTTTAAGAAAATACACAATAAAGCTTGCTATTCCCCTAGCAATTAAACCATATTCTCTATTATGAACTCATATATATTAGAGCATATTTAGAATACGTAAAAGTATCTTTTCACTCATATTTTCAGAGATATCAATACTAAAATATCATTATTTAGTCTCCTATTTTCAGACTACGTATTATCTTAATCAATCATAAGAAACTCTTTCTTTTATCATACTTAACATTCTTATTTCAAGCTCTTTGATAAGAAGATAACAATTTTAAAACCAAATAAGACATGCCTGCAAATTCCGACTTTTAGCTGCAAATAGCTCCTTTTATACTCTAGCTTTGATGATGCTCCACTACACTCCTTCAAACAGTCTAACAGCTGCTTACTTGTTGTTATCACCTCAATCTCAGATAATGCAAACTCTAATTACTTAAAAATACTATCACTCAGCTGCTATTTGCTGTTATCACTACTTTGAACTGATATTGCAAACTCTAAAATGCTTAAGATTAGCAATCTCAAACTCTACGCCTCCTTCACTATGCCTCTCAACAACCTCAACAAAGAGAATTCAATTTCTTTTCATAAGCAAAGCTTACTCAGATTTAATGCATTCCACTACTGAGGAAAATGGTGCCATATTTATGCTTGCACAACCAATTTTCTGTTTTGAAACTGCCTCATTAAGAGGCTTAATTCCTTCTTCATATAGCCACGGTTTGCAACAGTTTTTACCATATTTAAATTGCTGTTTTAAAAAGTTTTTATGTCTTTGTCTTATGCGCCCCTCATGTGGCTGATTTGAAGCAAAATTCAGAAGCTTCTATTATGCTAAAATGCCTTCATAACAGCCACGTTGGTTTGGGATGTATAAAGCTTTAAAATTCAGTTTGAAACATTTAACTTTGTTGACTTGGTCGCCCCATATTGGAGGGGTTGACCCTTTCCAAAGGTAGCCGGATTTAAATGCTATTCAATGGATTCTAAAAGTGCAACTTCTATGCCACTTTGTGGCTGTTTAATTCTTTCATTATTTGCTGATTACAATGCCCATAAATAGGCACGTGAGCTTTGATAAAGTCATGCATTTGTTTGCTATTTAATTGCAGTTTTTAAAGATTAAAATGGTGGCTGATTTACTAAGTCCAACGCCTTATATTTTGCCTGAGTGGAAAGACATATTCAACGCCTTATTTAAGGCTTTTAACACAGCCACTTTGTGGCTTTATTTCTTAAGACTTTGCTTGCCTTTTATGGCAATTAGAATAGCTATCATTTAGCTTAGTTTGGCAGCCTCTTTAAGAGGTTTTTGCTATGGATTTTAAGCCAAATAAATAAACCAATATTTTAAACTTTAAGAGCTTTAAATTAAACTATCTTTTCCCTTCATAATATCAATTGGATATGATCAATATTAATTATTTAACATATCCATTTATATATATGTATATACTATATATTCATGTATGTATATATATATATATCGATTCTCATCGAATCGTATATACGTATACCCATATATATATATATCAATATCGATTCTCATCGAATCGTATATACGTATACCCATATATATATCGATTCTCATCGAATCGTATAAACATATACCCATATATATTCTTATGTATAAATATATACATATGTTCGCGCAGATACATACCTCCATATATACATATATATTAAAACATTAAACCATATTAATCTTAATACATTTACATATATTGTAATACATAAACATATGCCTCTATATTCATATATCGTAATGATGAGATTGATTACCAAATCAATTTGATAATAATAATAAATAACAATTATAACGTTAATAAATAAGTACGACTATCCCTATTGTTTTCTTTAAGGGACCAAGCTTGATTCGATTAGGTTAACTTACCCAAAGACACAACTTAATGACCAAAGACTTACTCGATTTTGAAGATATCCAGTAACCTGACCTATGCACAGACATTGAACTCAGATGACATTACTATCAAGTCCTTATCCATACCCTTCTCCTGGGTGATACTCTCCCTCTCCCTCTGGAGGGCGTGAAGTCTTACCTACATATCCACTTAGAAAAACAATCAAGTAGTTAGCCAAATCATTTACATCATATTCATATTATCACATATTCATCAATATTTCAATTAAATGCATGAAACCATTATATCGCATAAAATTCATCATAGCATTTATCCTTCAAAGTTTCATAATCACGTAAATCATCACTGCATTTAACATTAGGTGAAAAGTAAATTGTAATTCAAAGGCGGGGTGTAACACCTCCAAGAAGTTTGGAATGCACTTGAAATGTCGAAACTGCACTAAAAAATAATCAACAGACTCATCTTGATCCCCTGAACACAATGACACTATTTGAACTCCATTCCAAAAAGGTTGGTGTTCTCCAAGATTATTGGAGCTTCCAGAGATTTTGGATGACCAGAAAAATGGGGACAATACACTTTGTTATAGGGTTGTATATCGAAGAGGTACTAATTGGAACAACACAAGATAACGTGTAAAGTTTTCTTTTCCCTAAGTGGTCAAATATGTTGATGAGACATTCTAGTTAGGCTATGATCTAAAAGATTACTTGAAAGAGGTTTTCATAGAACAATTGTGCTTCGAGTTTCAACTGAGTGAAGGAAAGAGAGCATAGCTAATAGTTAATGGCACAAACAAGAAGAGGTGGTGTAAAATGTTCAAGGTCATTAATAGTAGCTAGAGTTGTGAAAGTATAGAGGTCTCAAAATAGATGAAGAATCTAACCTATGACCCTATAGAGGTAGTGTTTGGTGCCTATTTCTTTGATAGTGAAGAGCTAGTAGCATAAAAGCATGAAATATTGTAGCATCTTGGAAGTAAAGTAAGTAGAAAAAGACTAGAGGTATGTTGCTTTGAGGCCTAGGATGATGCTTGGAGGATAGGCACACTTATATATACGAATGATAAGAGGATGGGAACATAATCAATGTAGAAAGCTAGGGAAAGTTGAATAGAATAGTGACATTGGAATGAGAAGTGTAATATCCTAAGTTTTATTATACAATAGTTTTGTATGAGATCCAAGAGGTCAAATATAAGAATGCCTAAGCTATCCTCCTTTTCGGTCACTACTAGTTGCTATAGAATTCTATACTACTAGTTAACATCAATCTGAATGATAACAATAGTAACAATGAACACCATGAATATGGAATAAACAAATATATATATTTTTAAAGCAAATTGCTACTAGAAAGTGTAGCTCTCCTTGTATTGATCAAACAAATTTGTACACAAAATTTCAGAATATACATTATCCCTTCTTGGGCCTATAGGAATATAGAGTGATCAGTCCCTTGGCAAGTTCTGTCAAACTCCCCACTTCAACATCCGTGAAAAGTCCTTTATTAATAATTACATGATCCAAGAATGGTTGCAGGTACTTCTTGAAGAGACATTCTCTGTAAAGATCAATAGTGACTGCATATCTCTTTTGTTTCTTGACCTTCTCCACATCCAATGTGTCACATATGAGGCCATGCTCAGGGAATTTATTGTAGTCTGATATAGCCTTTCTAGCATCCTCAACAAATAGCTCTTTGAGCAAGTGTTGTGCCATTAACTTGCTGATCATCTTCCTTCCCATCATGCGAACAATATTGGACAAGAAAACACCGATCAAATCATTGTCATGTATGTGTCTAGACGCCAATCGATGCTCTCGAATCACCCTCCTTATGGCGATTGTTATCTTAGGCGTTTCGGCTCTAAATTAATGTTGAATGTGAGTAGCAGAGTCTTCTTGCATGCATGAACATACACGACTTGATATCTCCATATTTTCTAGTTTACATCTTACACTTACTCAACAACCATTATATAGAAATTCCGAAGACCAATGCTTCATCACCCAAAATCTCGATGAGGATTTTCCATCGCATTGAGATTGTATCTCGTGACTCGGATTTCTCTTGGTTTGCTCGTCCTTTATTGATATAATACACTCTGCATAGACCATAGGATTCTCATGATCTGATTTTTCCTTTCACACTTTTCGAAAATCGAAACTTGAATATGACAACAGTGACATTTCTTATTTTGCAAACTTCAAAAATAGAAACCTCATGAAACACCAGATCCACAACCATCCCATTCAACATTCTTTCCAATCATACTTCGTCACCATATCTGGTAGAATTACATATGGATCTTTGACAGGAGCATGAGATCTACTTCCATTTTATTCGTAGTTGTTGTCCATGTGTCATTTTACAGAATTGAAGCCAAGCCATCCCACTTATTAGACGACCACAAGTCCAGTACATTTCCGTGCTGATCTATCCCCTTGTGAGAGAGGAAATTAGCAACTCTGTTTGCCTCAAGATATACATGGATTATCGTGTAATCTTCTATCGTTTCCATAAGAGCATAAATTTTCTCAGTCCACATCTTCAATTTCCAACTAGGAGCATTTCGAGAAAAAATAGCCCTAACAACTATTGTTGAATCCCCTTCAAAATCAATGTGACGTAGAGCATTATCTTTGCAATAACATAAACCTTTATAGCGTTCCGCGAATTCTGCATCATTATTGGTGCCATTTGGATACTTAATTGAAGTATTCGAGACCATGTTACGTTTTTCGTCCCTTATCATAAAGCCCGCCCCTGAGACCCCGTCAAATTTTAGTTTTAGGCACCCTCTAGGTGGAAGGGACCACTTGGCCTTGCTATGAATCAAAGAATTCACGAGCAGATTTCCATTTGGTGGTATCAAGTGGGGCCAACTCTTAAACATCTTTTGATACCATGCAGATGTGTATTTGTATTTTTTCTTCTTTATTCAGATGTTCGCAAATGCCAACCTCGATTTTGCCCAAAATTGGTCCAATGGAGGCCTTTTTGTCCTTGATAATCTGGGCGTTCCTTTCCTTCCATATTTTCCCCACAATCATGGCAAGTGCTTCATTCCATAAGCCTTCCAGTGTAGATCCTTTATATAATCTTGGCCAAGCTTGAGAGATCTCCTTTAATTTATTTGGCAATGGGCCTTGCCACTCCAATTTGGCATAGAAAGTGGACTACCTGTTAAATTATATGATCAGATTTAATGCACAGAAAATTAATTCAAAACAGACACAATAACACAGCAGATACCCTGGGAAAACCCTCCTCTTGAGGGAGAAAAACCCAGCAACAATATATCACTTATATATTGAATCAACACAATAATGTCGCATTTACAATGAGCCAATATGAAGGCCAATAACAAGCATCACAAGCTGATGCACACACAGAAATATAATGCTATCTTCAGATGATAAAAACTCTGCTTCCAACTATGCCGATCTGCCTTGAAGAATAACACACACTTGACAAAGAATAGATATATGAAACTTGATGATTAAACAATGAGAGGTGGTGCATATATATACACAAGTGATAGGTCATCACCCTTCAAGAAAGTCGGCCCTTCATAGGAAATAGCACCCTTTCAATAAATTGCGTACAATGGTAAGCAAGTCGGCCTCCTCATAAATCGTGTCTCTTTAAGGATCGAGCCAATAACAAATATAAACTAATATTTACCAAGGGACGTGACCCATCATAAGATACGAACTCAACAATTAAATAGACGAAAGGCTATTATTTAATTGTTCTTTTATGCGCGATCTGAGCTGGAATATATGACTGATGCTGCCATAGAACATCAACACTTAGCAAATGCGAAAGCAACTTCATTAATCAACAAGAAGGTTGTGGTCAACACTTTCATCTTCCTTATAGCACATAACGCACTAGTGAGGGCCAACCACTCCACTACATTTTAGTCTCGTCACCAATGAGAATGCGCTCGGAGGGTGGTCCACGCGAGAGACCCAACTTTGGAATCCTTCCACTTCCCCAACAATGCATGTTTAGCCCATTTTGCCACGCTGGTTTCTTCTTCAAGGACTTCATAACCAATCTTGGTCAGATACTCACTAGATTTGGTCGTGCACCAAATGACCTAATCCTCACCATCCACTAAAAGAACCCGCTGATTTGCAGCCTCAACCAGATAGCATCTCTGACTGCTCATCCAACATTTCAAATTTTTTCCATTCAAGATTTCACGCTTAATGACAACCTTCAGTCATATAGTTCACAAGTTTATCCCCATACACATCCCTTTATGGTTATGGCCTCCTCCATCTCGAAAGTAATAACCCCATTGGCTTGTAACCATTCTAGAGTTGTGCCAAAATGACACCACTCCCCATTGTTTATTTTCCATGAAAGGTGATTTATGCATTGTAGGTCAACATTTCTAAATAAAATTAAATGGCAGATCCCAAAGGGGATAATGGATTGACAATTGTTAAATGCTAGTTGATTTGGGCAATCCCAAATATTTGGCTCCTTAGAATTTGCACCATTGTGCATTTGGGTTCCTCAGAATTCTCCATGTCAATTTGGCACCTAGTGCCATATTTTGTAGCCATATGTCTTAAACATTTGCACCCCCATTATCCTTGCTTTTTGACTGCATCCCATGCTAATAACGGTATTCGCTTTTCATGTGCTCCTTCCCAAAACAAATTTCCTTTGCATCCCTAAGATTGTATTTGCACTGCTTGTAACCTCGATGCAAGATAGCATGAAAATTGGAATAGCAACAAGAACTACTTTCAGCATGGTCAACCTACCACAATGTGTTTCACCTTCCTTTCCAACTTTCCATCTTCGCTTTGCATTTGTCAATCTTATCCTCCCATAGTGATGATTTAGATGCTCCCCCCTAACAGCAGAATCCCAAGATATTTAGTTGGAAGTGATCTCAATTTGATATTGAAATGAATTCTTGCAATTCTTTGCATCCCTTTGCTTGTATTGAAAAAAGATGCTAGACTTTTCTACATTTATTACTTGACTTGCTTCATGATTGAAATCGCCTGTTTGTTTTGATGCTTTCCATTTCCTCAGAAGGTTGGACTACCATAATATGGTATCATCATCAAAGAGCTGATGTAATGACAGGAAAAAAGACAGGGTGATTTTGATGCCTTTCTATAAACCTTGCTGTTTGAATAAACAAATATTTATAGGTAGTGTCTATACAATTGTTTGGTACAAGTAGGACCCAAAGAATAACACCCCTTGACATAAGTCTCTTTTAAATGGTAAGGCCCTTTATTGTTATTGGTTACACAACTACCATTAATTGAACTCAAGCTGTTACATTGCTACCTAATGCAAACAAAAGGTAACAAGTCCTACACTAAACATTATCGAACCTAATGTTTTCCATTATCTTCCGCTTTAGAAAAAGTCAAAGTCCCTTTTGATAACAATAACAACAAAAGAAACAATTCAACATGCAAGAAGTTGTGGTGGTGGGGGACAAAGACATCCTTGGAACTTGAGAGAGGTGAACTGAGTGGCCTTGCATAGTGGAGGCAACAAAATTATAGCTAAAATTAGAGATATGTGATACAATTGCTAGTGCAATATCTTCACTTGGAAGTTGATTCATAACTAAAGCAAGACTAGATGCCATAGTGAATTTGTGGATTTCATGCTTTTAGATGTGCAAATCAGCTTGAATGCTCTCATACACACATTCAAGAAATGGCACCATCCTTCACAATTCTTCCTTAGA
This sequence comes from Sequoia sempervirens, assembly GCA_007258455.2. Lineage (NCBI taxonomy): Eukaryota > Viridiplantae > Streptophyta > Pinopsida > Cupressales > Cupressaceae > Sequoia > Sequoia sempervirens. The sequence goes on from VDFB02268685.1 coordinate 75,476, forward strand.
TGGAATACAAATTTTTGCTTCATAAGCCATAACACCATCATTTGGCCATCTCAATATGTAATACATTTACACTCACAATATCTTTGTTAGGAAGTTGATTCATAATCAAAGCAAGACTAGATGCCATAGTGAGTTTGTGAGTTCCAAGGCATTTCAAGTGATGCAAATTGACTTGCATGCTCTCATACATACAAACATTCTTAGGTGTCACCATCCTTTGCGATTCCTCCTTAGGTGGTATATGAAAAATTTGTTTCATAAATATTTGCATAATGCTTTAGCCATTTTTTTAGAAAAGACATTTTTTTTTTGGTATAGAGGAATTGGCACTAGCTGGACCCCATTTGCGAGGCCCTCATAACCTAGCCCTTACAACCTTTGGCCACATGAGTTTCCCTTACTTATGTAGTGATTTAAGTTGAGGATTCAAACTTGCAACCACTATCAGTGTCTTTGAATGGCTTGAGCATCTAGTCTATGCCTTGTGGGATTTAGAAAAGATTGAATAGTTTGGAAATTTTGCAACCAATTCATCTACTTATACACAAAAAGGAAGACTCCCAGGCTTCTTTGTGGCACAAAATTCATAGTATATGTATGCCAACAACCTACTTACTATATAATTTTGAACATTTTTAGATCTTGGAAAAGGTACAATTTGTGGCTTGGTAGTGGTGATTGCATATTTAGATGGTGTAGTAGAGCATACCTTGTTAGCAATGGAGCATATGGTTGTGTTAGAAGTTAACTATATAATAGATCTGTTGTCAAATCTTGCAAACAGTCTAATAGATAAGTCATTAAGTTTCTATATGGTGGTGGTTGCAACAATTGAACATTTTGATTGGTCCAACTTTACTTTCACCATAGGAGGCTCCTTGTATTTCATGTCCTCAACACTACCAAATTGATTTGCATGCTTCTCATCTAACTTGGCATTGTTTTCTTTGTATTTTGTAAACTCTTCAAACAATGGTCTTGCAAGCCTTGGACAATCATATTATTCTTTCCCTTCACATTCTTCAATTTTCTTGATTTCCACAAAGTTACAAAATATTTTGTTTCTAATGATTTTTTTTTTTTTTTGGAGTGAATTGCTTTTGTACTTGGAGCAAGATTGTAACTCAAAAACCCCTTCATTATTTGACTCTATAGCACCTTGTTTTCCACCTATTGAGCGCTCTTCTAAGAGTCCAAATTTGATGACTCTTTTGATGAAGCTGTCTCTTTGTTCACTACTTAGTTCTTTAAATCTATTATATAATTCTGGCCTTTATTTTAAATTGACAAAAAATTATTTTTATTTATGGCCAGCTTTGGCTTCTAACCAACCTCGATCATATAATGTGTCACATGCCTTCTTTTGTAAAGAGATGACTAAAATTTTTAAAATAAATTGTTGGGTGCCAATAAGTGCCATGAGATCTTTCAAAACCTTTATAATGTATTGATTTACTTCTACCAATTGCAAGGTTAGTGGCCAAACAGTGGGTTTCCAAAAGACTCTTCCAAGTCTCTTTGACAAACACGTTTATGCTATATCCACCATTGACAGTATTTGTAACTTTACTTCCTAGTATCTCCATATGCACAATTGTAGGTCCTTGGGCTAAGTTCATCTTCAAGAGCATGGGTCAACCATTTGATCACATGATAGAGGAGGCTCCACTAGCAATACCTTCTTTTGCTTTATATTCACTCCCTCACCCAACATTGTGCCATTTGACACTAGGTGTGCATGTATACTCCTTGTTGAGACTAGAGATTTGTACATTAGTAGTCATAACATCCTTCATTTCTAGTATACTGTGCAAGATATCTATTACCTTTATAGGCATTGTAATGTCCCCTTTTTAGTATGATCTTGTTTATTGACAGTTTAGCCTATCATTGGCCCTCGTAGGCTAACTCAGATGGTTGAGGGTCCTTCTTGGCAGCGATCAGTGTGTTTTCTCCTTCAGAGCTTAGTGTGGGTTCAGGTTTGGCCTTCGTTAGACTCAGTTCTTCATACTTACTATTTATAGTAAGTCACCATTTTAGAGGAGTTAGGGTTACTATATTTAGTAAGGCACCTGTACAGGTCTCAGATGCAGTGTTGACCTCTTAATCAGTTGGATGGGCGAAATATTAAATGTTTAATGAGTAATTATCATTAAAGGTACTTCAATGATAATTAAATAATATAAAGTTAAATTATAAAGTCAAAAAGTGTACTTTATTTCGGATGAGGCCACAAACATTTATTATATTATGGATTTGAGCGCCCAAGTTTGGAGACATATTATAAAGTTTTTATTAAAAACCTGAAAGTGGATTTGTAAAGCAATTTAAATGCCATTAAGGGGTCAACCTCCTTTGGGAGATTATAAAAGGCATCAAAAGGAATTCATTTTCATTATGTTTTGAAGATTATAAACTTGTGTCTTTCGAGTTAGTGCTTGGAGAAGAAGCCAGCTAGGGTTTCTGTCATTTTCAGCAGTGGAGAATGAAAACTCTTCAGTGTTTATGCAATTTTGAGGCTATGAAACTATCAGCTGAATTATTGCTTGATTGTGGGCTTCATCTAGGAGTCCAATCTGTGCATTAACGAGAAGTTATATCAAGGGTTTGAAGAGCAGATTTTAGATTGTTGAAATAACCATCATTGGAGAAGAAAAATCAGAAGTTATTGATCTGCTGCTACAGTGACGTGAATAGTACCCGAGCTACAGTGCTGCTACAGTATTATTTGCTGCTAATTCATTGCTGCCAGGCATCCTTTTAGGGAAATCTGTAGCTGTCATTAATCTCCAGAATTTCCGATATTTGCTGATTCAAAGTTTCAGACCTGTTCTTTGCAAATTTGAATGTCCGGTTATGAATGGGATGTGATTGAAATACAAATATAAATTTATGTTGAAAATTGATGGTTATTGTAAAGGATACCAAAGTCTGATTTGAGTATTTAAATGCATTATGCAAGCTTGTTAAATCAGATTGTAATCAGTTCATGACAGCAAATAAAGGAGTTTTGGGTTACATACCATATGTTTGCTAAAATGTCTAATTGCTGTGAGTGAACATTTGCATATATAATTTGCAACTAAGTGTTTGTTAAAGATACCTATTGGCTGTAGCTATACATTTATACAATTGCAGTCATTTTAAGGTCTTGCATCTCATTTCAGTCAACTGATTAGCTTCATTGGACTCACTTGAGTTTATGCAAATCATCATATGCAATCAAAATAAAACACCCAATTCAGAAAACGATCATCCGAAGTGTGAAATTTCATTGTGGGAGAACAAGGGTTCTTACAGGCATGGTGGGTTGCAAGACTTGCCTTGCAATAGCTTTATCAGAATTGAGCTTGTTATAACTACTACAAGACTTTTTTGTCAAGACCATATTGTAGTAATTGTCCACAACAAAACAACATCAATATGATTGATGTAGTTAATGTAGATGTGATAATGGTAATTACTAGATCCTAGACAAAAATAGTTGAATACTAGAACCCACCCATTAGAAGCAAAGATTGGGCAAAGCAAATGCGGAAGTTGGGAAAGAAATGATTTAAGAAAGATAGCAACCCTAGAGATTTGTACATTAGTAGTTATAACATCCTTCATTTCTAGTATACTGTGCAAGATATCTATTACCTTTATAGGTATGGTGGGTTGCAAGACTTGCCTTGCAATAGCCTTATCAGAATTGAGCTTGCTGGTTGCTGCATTTGCATGTGATTGCTATCTTTCTTCAATCATTTCTTTCCCAACTTCTGCACTTGCTTTGCCCAATCTTTGCTTCTTGTGGGTGTGTCCTAGTATGTAACTCTTTTGTCTAGGATCTAGTAATTGCCATTATCTCATCTACATTAACTACATAAATCATATTGCTGTTGTTTTGTTGTGGACTATTACTATCAATATGGTCACCAAGTCCACACCCTTGACAGAAAAGTCTTGTAGTACCTTGATTAGTAATGCGATCTCTTGTGAATGATCCCACTTATTACACTTCTAGCATTGTGCAATTGGTTGACCTTAGTTGTTGTACTCAATTTGACTTTTGCTTCCACCCATGTTTTGGCATCTATTATACCTTTGGTTTCAGTACCTACAAGGTAATGCACTAGGAGATGCACCATTATTCTTTTGCTTTTTTGGATGGTAGGTGGTGCGGATGGTTTACAACTTGATTGATTTCACAAACTTCCGCTTTGGACAAGCAGTTTGTACACCAAAGTTCTCTTCCTTCTCTAATGGCACTCTTTATCTCTTTCATCATCCTTAGCATGTCTCTCCAATGAGCTTGATCAATTTTTGTTTTGCTACCACTTGAACTAGAAGTGTCATCTTCACTTTTTCTTGAGTGCGAGGATGCCTTGTTTTCACTTTCAATATCCATTGCATGTGATGAGCCTAGAATTTGTTCTAAGTTTCTTGTTTAAGTTTGATATTTCTCATAGACATCTCCAAACGTTATCCATACTTTGTGTTTATCTTAAGTATTGAAGCATTAAGAATGGTATATGGTATATTGATGAATGATTGTTTATAGAATATGATAGTACTTTATGTCAGTTTTTGTAGTTTATGATGTGGAAATACTGTAGGTAGAAACTAACCTCTATGCAGCAAAGGATCAGTCACCCATAGCAAAGGTCTCCTATCAACCCACAGCCAAGGGAGTGTTCATCTACAGTTAAGGACACAACAGCTCGCAGCCGAAGCAAGAAGTACCTGAATAAAATGGGACTGGTTTAGTCATAAATCATTTCATTCATCAATGATTCCATCATCAACAATAAAGACATCTACAAAGAATAAGAGGGAATTTACGGCGTTAACAGATTGTGGTTCATAATTATGTGATTATGCTCTGTTCTGCATGTTCTTATTTGTTTTTGCCTTCTTTGTGATGAGTAGAAAGAGTCATGATAGGATTGTGATATTCGTACCACCTTTGTATAATCAGTTTTCTATTTCTATTTTGATTAGGATAGGAATAAGTCCTCTTCCTATGTTTATGGAAGAGTTGAGATATGTTGTTAGAAGTTGTTTAGAGTCCAAAGTAATTAGAATATCCAGATCATGTTTATATATGGTAGATCCTATAGAGATCTAGAAGTACTTTTGCTATCAGCATTGTATTACATTTCCATAATTCAATAAAGGATATAGATTCAGTCGATGTGTGGATTCTTGAGTTAGAAGTTGTTTAGAGTCCAAAGCAATTAGAATATCCAGATTCTGTGAGATTATAGTCACCCAAGCAAGGGCCATTTGAGGTAACTGTAGTGCTCTTTATAATTTAGATTGTTTGTTAATTATCATGACTTGTTGAATTAGATTGTTATTAGTTGTGTTTACTGATTTGTTTTAGATTACTAGCTGTTATAACCATTTGATCATTAACAATTATCTTGCATGGTT
>VDFB02268686.1:0-29537 GCA_007258455.2 Sequoia sempervirens
ACATGTCATTTTCATCTAATCCTAATCCATTTCTTAATCTTTTCATTAAGGATGTGCACATGCCTAATCCCTGATTAGGATGTGTCACATCCTCCAACTTTTGCAAGTTGGCTTTTAATCCTAATTAGCCCCTAATTATCCTCTAATTATAAATTAATTAAGCCTAATCATTCTCCAAGGAATTTTTAATTCCTTTTTATTTGTCCTAGATTCCCCTCCTTTATATGTGAATTTTTAATTCACATTCCATCCTTCCAAGGCTTCTAGAACCTTGGACTTGTCACAATCACCACATGTGACCAACCTTGGACTTGTCACAATCTTCACATGTGACCAAGTCCCACCTTTTTGAAGCCCACCTTTTACCCTCTAGATTCTTCCAATCATTGTGAATTTAAAATTCACTTTTATTCACCCAAGATTCTTCCCATCTCCCAATGTACTTGCAAGGTACTTGTACTTCCTCCACCTCATGTACCCTCTTGACAACTCATCTCCACCTCATATCCTTTTGTCCACTTCACCCTCCACATGTCAAGATGTGAGGGCTTGTGGGTTCTCAACCCACCATAGCCCTTCATCTTGGCCTTGTTGGATCAATCTTGACCGTTGAATTCTCTAGAGAATTCAAGATCCTCTTATAAATACCCTCCTCATGGGCATTTCCACAACACTTTCATATTTACAATTACATGTCACCCATTTGAATCCCCAAGCTTCTTTCTTCTCAATCACTTAGCCATCTTTTGTTCATCATCTTGCATATTGAATCTTGCATTTAGACATTCAAACAATCATCTAAGGAGCACACAACCAATCCAAGCAAGTGGCCAATCAAAGAAGTTTCAACAACAAGGGAGGTAAAAGTGTTTGTGTTTCATTTTATTTGCATTCCTTTTCGTTGTAACTCTCTTTTGGCTAATCTTGAGGTGTCCTTGGTGTTTTGTCTTTCATGTTTCTTAGTTAGATTTGCACACTTAGAATAGCATAAAATATCAAGGTTCACAGGCGAAATGATGAAAAATGCGTTTTCATCATATAAGGCATTTTATGAGTCGAAAATGCGTTTGGTATGAAGTTGAATAATGTAAGGAAGGTATGTGAGGTACAAAGTATATGAAATGAAGGGCGGATTTGGATGAGATGAAGGGAAATGAAGGGTGAGTGGAATATGAAAGGTATATAATAAAAACGCGTTTTGAATAAAGATGAGAACGCATTATATAAAGGTGGACAATAACTAAGAAAACGCGTTTTAGTTAAGATAAAAACAAATATCAACAAATATATATAATCCAATTTTGACAAAGACAGAAAAAACGTGTAGAAATAAAAACGCGTTTTGGAAAGAGACGTTAAAATATGAAACACAATACATGAATGACAATAACGTTAATATAAAATGTTAAGTAACAGAAAAACGTTTAAAAAGAGACCAAGAAAAATATAACATACCTGAAAACGAGTTTGCAAATGAAAATAATGATGAAGAAACCCTAGGCGCGTCCAAAAAATGAAAGAGTGATGCCTATTTACTACTAAAAATCCGAACTTCAAGCTTTGAGGTCGATGAAATCTCCTTAAAAGAGGGAAGTCAAAGCCAAAAAGGATTCAAATAACTCAAATGAGAACAGCGTTGTCTAGTTTTTGAAGTCTTTTGCAACATAAAATGTCATCAAAACATGAAATCGGGGTTTCAAGCAGTCATAACATTTTAACTTGGAAAAATCGGGCCTTTAAGATCATTTAACAATTTCATTTGAAACAAATTCAGGCTTTTGGGAAGTTTTTACAAATGTTTTAAATGAAGTCGGACCTTTTTGATCAAATAGCAATTTTGCATAAAGAAAATTGGGCTTTTAAAGCCTCATAACAATTTTGCTTTTTGTCAAAAATGAAACTTAAAACAAATTCAGACTTTTGAGCCACTTAAGCAATTTCAGGATTTTGAAGAACTTTAGCAATTTTGCCTTTAAGTTAAAATTTCCCTATTTGCTGAGTTGCTCTAAAAAACCGAATTTGGTCAAAAAGACACTAAAAATGACTGAGAAAATGATGAAAATGGAAATGAAAGAGGGAAAAAGAGTAGCGCAAAGGTTTATAAACCTAAAACTGAGATTTGTCACTCTTTGCACCTCGTAATACGTGCCTTAGAGAAGAAAAGTCTCAAATTTTATGAAAATTTTGATTGGTTATCTGAATTTTTAAAATGAGTCAAAAATTCAGGATAACAAACCGTAAACCCTTCTACTCCCTACCCTCTATCTCTCTCCCACTCCCCCCCTCTCTCTCTCTTGAAAGTCTCTCCCTCCTACCCACTCTCCTCTTGAGCTCGTCTACCCTTAACCCTTAAACCCTACCCTTTATCTCTCTCCCACTCCCCCCACTCTCTCTCAAGTCTCTCCCTCTCACCCCCTCTCCCTCTCCCCCCTCTACCCTAAACCCTTAAACCCTACCCTTTATGTCTCTCCCACTCTCTTGAGTCTCTCCCTCCTACCCCCTCTCCCTCTCTCTCTACCCTTAACCCTTAAACCCTAAACCCTTGTACACTTCTACCCTTTATCTCTCTCCCACTCCCCCCTCTCTCTCTCTCAAGTCTCTCCCTCCTACCCCCTCTCCCCCTCTCCCCTCTACCCTTAACCCTTAACCCTAAACCCTTCTACTCCCTACCCTCTATCTCTCTCCCACTCCCCCCTCTCTCTCTTGAAAGTCTCTCCCTCCTACCCACTCTCCCTCTTGAGCTCCTCTACCCTTAACCCTTAAACCCTAGGACCCCCTACCCTTTATCTCTCTCCCACTCCCCCCTTCCCTCTCTCAAGTCTCTCCCTCCTACCCCCTTTCCCTCTCTCCCCTCTACCCTTATACCCCCTACCCCTTTATCTCTCTCCCACTCCCACCTCTCTCTCTCTCAAGTATCTCCCTCCTACCCCCACTCTCCCTTTCTCTCCCACTCCCTCCATATCTCTCTCAAGTCATAATTTAATAAGAATATAATTTATATTTATATTAATATTAAATATTAATTTTTAATAGAGAGGGTTCGACCAAACATTTTTAGAATGTTTGATCGAACCCCATTCAAATCTATTTTTTTATTGTATGTTAAATGGGTTCTATTGAACACTAGTTCGGTCGAACCCCTATTCGACCGAACCCACTTATTTTCATCCACATCCTCTCAGGAACCAAAATTGCTCAGAATTTTGCACTTCGAAGCTCGATTTGAGAATGAAAATGGAGGAGATCTCAGAAACCCAACTGGTATCAGGTTTCCCTCAAAACGAGCTATCCAACGAATATAATTTTAATATCTTTTGATTATATTATCTATTTGTTTTTTAAGTTTTATTAAAAATAGGTTTTTCACCGAAAACAAAACTCTTTGTTCTGCACATGTGGAAAAATAGAAGATTATCAATTTTTTTAGAAAAATATGAGTGCACCAGATATTGGAGTCCTTGATCCAACAATAAAAAAATAAAATTGATACATACAATAAAAGTTGTGCGTTATACGGTCGTGTTATGTCTGAATTGTAATTGATTTGACTTTGAAACTTGATTAAGGAAAAAATATTTAATAAAAAACTATCTAAGCACATGGAAGCACTAGATATCAAAGTTACAAATCTAAATTTGAAAGAATTAGAATTTTATCTTTCAAGGAAAAAATGTTTTGCGTTATACGGTGTGCGTCACTTTTTAAAAATGTTGTTTTTTGAAAAAAAAAACAATTTTCACGGGAAATGGAAAAAGAAGTGCAATCTGATTCCAAAAATTGTAAACCACTATTGTGGGATCACCCCAAGTAGAGACTCATATTTTAGATCTAAATGATAGTATTGAGGACATAAATTTCCTCTTATTAGACATTCATCTATCAAATGTATCTTCATTTAAGTTTAGGTTATTTCTCAGGGGATTCAAATTATTATTTTTAGTAAGGTCCTTTATGCCTATAGGATGCACTTTATTAGGGGGTCTACTTACTAAATAGTTTGCATATTTTTTTTGGATTCTTACCATTTAGATCTTGATGACACTACTAAGGATATTTAATTTTTCTTTATGGCAGCTTTGATGTTGTTAATAACATGGACTATAGTTCTTAAATCTTGTGATCCACCATCATCATCATTCATGTTGAAACCTTCTTTAAAAGTACTTAGTTCTTGATTCAATTCTCATATAAATGCTAGGAGTCATTCTAGGTCCTATTTGGTAGCTAATTTGATTCATTAATAAGTAATAAGATGCCTTCTCCAGTCACAATCTTTAGACAATAGGTGTTATCTCCTAAAATATTTGAGGTTTGAAATGGACCTAACCATAGTTGATCAAAATTCTCATGTTCTCTTTTCTTCTTATGAGCCTTTATCCCAACATACGACCATATATGGTATCCTAAAGATTTTGACTTGATCACTCTTATCAAACTCCAGTTTCATTGTTGTCTAGTGCTTTGTAAAATGTTCAATGGGATTGTCTCTTTTTTTTAGATGCAACAATTGGGGGACCCTAGCTTCTAATTTCTTATTAGTGTCCAAGTAGTTCTATACAAACTAAAGCATAAGAAAATTTATAGGATTTACTAGAAGCAAACGATGAAGACCATAGACAAGATGGCATGGTAAAGTTCCTAACCCTAACTTGACTCTTATTCCATCAATCCATAAACTGTATTTCAACATTACATGCCATTCTCTAGGGCTCTTTTCAAAGAACTTTTGAATAACATCTAATAGGTTCTTATTTGTTGATTTAGTGAACCCATTTCCTTATGGATTATTGCTAGATGAAAAATTTAGAACATACACATGCCCAAATGTCTAATTTAAAAATGTTATGGATGAAAATGTGGGTCCATTATCACATATTAAAGAATAAGGGCCTCAAAGCCTTGTCAACATATCCTCTTACACAAATTTGATAACTACCTCAATCTCACATTATTACAACTCTAGGTTGTGGTCTATCTAGTGTAATAATTAGTAGCATTTAGGATATACTTATGACCAGTAGAGGAGGTAAATTTTATCACTAATAATGTTTAATCTCCATTGTACAAAAGGGCGTATCTCCATAATTGACTATAGTAGTTGACCTAAGTTCCTTTCCTTTATTGTTGTCTAGAAAATGTGATACGATCTTAAATGAGATTGCACATCTTTAAAGATAGTTGGCCAATAATAACTTTCTCTCAAGTTGTATTGTGCAAATGTGATTGCTAAACCATGTCAAATACCATTTTCTTTTGTAAAATTCCTTCAAGACTTGATCTTCTCTTTCCTTTTTTAGACACCTCAAGTATATTCCCTCATGATTCCCTTTGAAAAAAATCCTTTAATCATGCACTTTTGGCTTTTTAAATGTAGTTATCTCTTCTATGTGTGCTTTAAGAATGTGTAATATGTGGTTCAACAAATAATGTATGATATCAACATACCACTCATCTCGAGATACTACATCTAATACATATTAGTGACATGATAGGCCTAGATCCACTTCAGCCATGGTTTTAGTTTGCACTTGTCATCTAATAAGTTTTATGGGGATTATTTCTATGTCAAATTCCTAAAGTATAATAACCCACTTTTCCCTATTGTCTCCTCACTCATTTTACACTAGTAAAATTTTCACAACATATATGACTAGTGAAATTACTTGACTTTTTAGAATATAATGGAAAAAATTAGTAACATCTCTCACCAAATCATAAGCTTATTTCTCAACAATAGGATACTTCAATTCTACATCCATGAATGGTGCCCTCATGAAAGCAATGTTTCTTTCATATGAAGGATCTTTCCTTTGAGTAAGCATGACTGTGAACATATGGTCTAATGTGAAAGAACAAATGTAAAATGGTTTGGAACAATTAGGACTCAATAGAACAAGGGCATCTACAATAGCCTTCTTTATTTTTTTTTAAATTGAAGATTAGCTTTAATAGGTCTCTAGTTTATTTAGCATCCTTTTTTAACATTGTATTTAAAGGTCTTACATTTTGTGTGAAGCTTGTGAAGAAGTTTTTTACAAAATATATCTTACCAAAAAAAGACTTCAATTCTTTCTTCCTAGTTAGAGAATAGATCTTCATGATTGCCTCTACTCATTCTAGATCAGCTGAAATCCTATGTGCTAAGATAAGATGACCTAGAAGTTTACCTTTTGTCACCCTAAAAGCACACTTCTTTGCATTCAAGGATATCCCATGATCGTTACATCTGTATAGTACTTCCTCGTATCTTCTATGTGATCACCTCTTGGATGGATTAACTACTAGTCAAACATACAAAGAGCATGATAAACCATGTTGTACTATTAGTTGAGCTTTTGACTAATGCGGTTACTTCTAACCAAGGTAGTAATTCAAAAAACATTAGAACAAGTTCATCAAACATCAAATCAATAATAACCACTTCTTTTTCTTGGGTGTGCAACATATGTGCACATACTTGATGAGAAAAGAAAGAAGATGAACATGAAAAATTCAAAGTGTGTGTTTCTTCAATATGTGTTGGTAGGGCTCGTGTATTGCGAAACTAAAATATGCATATGTTTTGGCTTTAATTTTTACAATCAAAAACCCCCAAAATGTGTCCAATAAAAGCATAAAATATCAAGAATGTTGATCCGATGATGGTCAATCAAATAAATTATCATGTTAGCTACATTTATTTATGGTATGAGTGTCTTAGCATATATTAAATTGTTTCATATTAAAAGCTAGAGCAGCCAAAAATTCTTATAGTCCTGATTCTCGTTAATCTTTTTTTTTCTCAAACACAAACATAATTAAACATACATTAAACAGTACTATCTACATTAATGTTAATCAAATAAAACAAGTGAAGGAGAAGGAGAATATAAATGAATAAAACAATTTTGAAATTTTAACGATGTTCATAAAACCAACTGTCTATAGAACCCCAAATCAAATCTTTAACCATTTTCAAATTCCTTTCGAGATCAACTCTCCTATTATAAATCTTTACCAAAGCGGATCACCAGAAAAATGCTGAAAAGACAAAGCCTGCAGCGGTACAACTATGGAAGGATTTTCAATCTGATAGATGACATAGCTTTCGGGATTGTGGTTATCCTCGTACGTAGTGATTACTATTTCTTACCATTATAATAATTCCTATACATAAGTAAGGAAATAACGTGTTCCTCACTTATGAGGGCGATTTGATTTCCCTCCACGCGTAGCATATAACGTAATTACAAGGGACAAATGTTGTCATTACAAGGTTCATCACTCACACGATAAATCCGCTTGAACGGCCACATAATCCAAGGTGCCTCATCGTACAATAATTTCTTCTGGGGATCAGAAATCTACACCCTTATCCGCTTGAACAACTAACAATCATGTCCTACAGTAACTGGTTTGCTGTAGATTAGGTAGATATGAAAATGAGAATGGAGTTCTATCTGAGTACAAAAGGATTAAGGATTAATGACAGCCCATCAACGACATATCTTTTCTCCATTTCGACCGATGGGTTGGGTTAATTATTGCACTATGCCTCACTATATAGTTTGACCATCTAGCATGATTAAAATTATTGCACTATGCTTACACATATGTAGAATCATGGTTGGCACATTGATAAATTAACAATTGTTCTGGCCAGAGTTATTTTAAGCTAAAGGTGTCATGCTTTGCGGTAGTGTTTGAAAGCACAATTACCCTCATGGAATGAATGGAAACTCCACAAAAAAATTTTAGTCTCATGTGGAATAAAAACTCCATAATCAATTATAACAAATCTCCAAAAAATAAAAAGATAGTAACCTTTAACAATAAATTGAAACTCCCCAATACAACAAATGAAGTGAAACTAATATCAAACTTCAATGAATTAAAAGCACCACCAAATAGAAAAATATGAGAAAAATTCCTCAACCACTACAAAGGTGATAAAAATACATTTCTGTTGATATATGGTTTACGAAAGTTGGCCTTCTTTTGCAATTTAGATATGCAAAAATGCAAAAAAGGCCTATAGAGGCACTTTTAGAATCTTCTAGAGCTCTTGGTCACACCATATGACCACATTCATCCTCAACAGCAAAATAGATGGTCCCAACCAATCAAGCCTCACCAAGCTAAGTTTAGTAGAGCTCAATAATCAACAAGCACTAATCACCATAAATAGGAGACAACCTCTTCACAATCTATGTTTTGCTCACAATATTAGGAGGCACTTCAAATCTATTTAAGGATCCAAAAACAACCTCTTGCAAACAATGTGGGATTAAAATCCCAAACAACTTCAAACACAAGGGGCCCACCTCCACTTATACACAATTTGAAACCCTAAAATGAAATATTTTAGGGAGAGCTTTATAAAGTTTGGAAAAAATTTCTACATCAGTGAAAAAACTCACCCCTCTTCAACAAAGAATTGGGCCTGTGTGTCCAAAAGAACTTACTTTGGAAATGAATGGCAGAAAACTACTCTGGGAATTGAAACACAATCGCAAATAGTTGCAATCGTCCTAGAAAATCATGTAGCCACCTCCCAACACAAAAATCGTGGCCACAAACAAAACTCGCGACTCACAAAAAATGAAAATCGGCCTCAAGGCACAGAAATTGGCCTCCTTCAAATAGGAAAATCATTCCCTCTTGTGCAAATCACAACTCAATAGCCTGAAATGGTTGAATCAACCTTCAATACAAATTTTTTTGCCACCACTACAAAATCGTAGCCTCTTGAATAGCAGATTCAAGCATAGATTTTCACTTGCCCTACACTGATACACATCGATCCTTAAGAAGCAATATGTGGCCTGCAGCTAGGCGGCGAAAGCTCCATGAAAAAAATGCCACACACCCTCCACAAATCATTCAAATCATTCTCTTTAGGAAAAAAATGCTTCTCTGGCTCATGCAACCCCTAGAGATGACAAAATCATGCCCAGATGAAGAAGAAATGCCCTCAATCGCCAAAAAAAATGATGCTCCTTGTAGATTTAAATACCTCTCTCCACAGAAAAATTTGCCTCCTAAAAAATGGGCTTTCATAGAGAGGATAAATCCTTTTATAGAGAAATCGGGCCTTCAACAAGTAGAACCACGCCCGTTAATGCTCATAGTAGAAAACAAGGTATATCACAGCCTTAAAGTGAGAACGCCTTCTCGACTCGAGAAATCATTCCCAACCACAATGAATAGTTCACAACCTTCAAATCTAGAGATGAAAATTGCATTCACTAGCAAGAGTAATCGAAATTGAGGCAATTTTGAAATTTACAAGAAAATTAAATGTCGAGAAACAAATCAAATTGATCTCACATATCTCCAGTGAAAACTCTCAGGAAGGAGTTGTAGTTGGGTTGCTCTGATACCATGTGAGAGCAAAGCACCTAGGAAAATCAATTGCAGAATAACCTTCATGAGATAGAGAGGAGCACCATGCTACTTTGTAGAGAGAAAAATGAAATATGAGATGATATTACATATTGTACACAGTTCCTTAAAAAGGCATAAAAGGTGAGTGATGGGTGAGAAACTTCCTAGCATGGGAAAAACTACCCGAATAACAAAATGCAAAATTATGCCTAAGTTAAAACTTAAGCCTAAGGTAAATGTAATTTATTCGAACAAAAAATATATTCATTCTCCATCTAATATTGAAAATTCTTCAAAGAACCTTTCACATGTGAATGATACTAAGACTATAATCCTTCCCCTCCTTCTAAACACCATATGTAGTTGAGGACATTCCTCCTACACCAATTACTAGTTTAGAGTTGTTTCTTCAAGATCTTCCAATGAGTATTTGTAATAGGATTATATATATCTTCATGATTCACCTCACGAGGCACATTCCTACCAAACACATTTTCTTTGTTTATGGGTCAAACCACAATAGTGGTTTACAAATTTTATGAGGAAGGAAATTTAATTTTTCTTCCTTTCCCCAAACTCAACAGGTTCAGTCGAACTCAATGGTTCGACCGAACCACCTTATATGTTTGACCGAACATATATGTTCGGTCGAACCATTGGTTCGACTAAACTCCCCAAACATAAACAAAAATAATAATATTTTAAGGGGTTTGGTCAAACATGGGTTCGACCGAACCCCCTCAAATAAGACATAAAAAAAAAAAAACTTGTCACTGTCATTTTCACTTTTTTCTTGCTTTCCCTGTGCTTTGTGCATGCGGCGAATGACGAACATGATTTGCAAGTGGCAAACAAACTCAAATTCATCTGTTCGGCGAACGCAAAGTCAACTTCATCTCTCCAAAGTTCATCAACCCAACTTGCATATCGAGCACCAGGTTTGTCAAATTCAAATTTTGTAGAGTTCAAAATGCATTTGTTTGTTAAATTTTGAAACCCTAAATGCAAAATTTTTCAAATTTGTTGAATTGAAACTGCATTTGTTTGAAATTTTCTAAAGCCTTTTCAACATACACTATTTCTATGATATATTTCTACTCTGTCAAAAAATTAACATGCCCTACCTATGCTTCCACATTTTGCATACATTTCTACCAAGGCAGCTCCAATTTATTTGAGCCATTATATCAAACAGTTCATTAACAAATTTATTTGAGGCATTATATCAAACAGTTCATGGTAATTTTTGATGGAGTATGATAGAAATAGTGTTTCCATTGTATGCACCCTATAGCAAACAATTCATTAACAAATTTATTTGATGCATTATATCAAACAGTTCATGGTAATTTTTGATGGAGTATGATAGAAATAGTGTTTCCATTGTATGCACCCTATATCAAACAGTTCATTAAAAATTTATTTGAGGCATTATATCAAAAACACTATTTCTATCATACTCCATCAAAAAACTATTGGAAATTTATTTGAGGCATTATATCAAATAGTTCATTAACAAATTTATTTGAGAAATTATATCAAACAGTTCATGATATAAAGTTTAGGGTGCATACAATGGAAACTTGGATAAAATTCTTCATATTTTTCCTTTGAGTCTTATGACATTACTACAAAAATGGTTGGTGAACTAAATGTATGAATCAAAGAATAAATTTAGAGGAAAGAAACTAGATTGTTTGAATGAAATGCATAATAAAATAGTTCTATTAGGATTAAAAGGAATGAAGGTATTATTACATTTTCTAGTATTAGGAAAATATAAAAATATGTCCAGTTTACTATATATATAAAACTATTCTTCATATATCCATGTTAAAACTATTAAAAATTAAATTACATAAATCAATTTTAAATTTGTACAAAGAAATAAATGACTTTGACTAAGAGCGAATATTTAAAATATAACTATCCTCTTTGCAAAATCCAATTTGATTTGAGATATTTATGGACAAAAAATATGGATGAGCATGACCTGTAAGTAAGAAAGAATAACCTTAATTTATATCTTCCCTCATCAAATAATTTCACGTTTAAAGAGTTTCTTAAGGCATATCCAATTATGAAAAACTATTATATACTTGTTATAACTATATTAAAGTATATCATGAATAAATTGAAAGGATAAAGAGTAAATCACTAAAAACACATACATAAATCATAGAAGTAAATTGATTAATATAAGGAGATTCAAGTGGTTGGATAATTTTTTCCAAGTAGTGGAAGAGGTTAAAAAGGAACCATCAAATAAATATAATATTTTAAATACTTTAAAAGAAAAATACATTTCTCCCTACTCTAAATTCAAATGGTATTCCTTCTAATCTGATGATAATAATTGAAAAAGAAGAAAATAATCATTATGAAGATCAAGTGCCATTGATAAGTTTTAAGAGATCAAATAAAATATTCAACAACAAAAGAAAAAAGAGAAAATAGTTAATGCTAAAGAAACAACTACAACCAAGCTACTATGTTAATAAATTCTCCTCTTATGTAGTCTTCATTTCCCTATAAATTGTGGCCTCCTTGTACAAATTAGCTATTGATCACCATAGTGAAACAAATTTAACATTTTGAAATGGTTAAACATTATTATTATTTTTATTTGTATAAGTATAATTATTATGGGTTCATTTCTCCTCTCCTACTCTTCCTAATAAGGTTCTATTTTACAAGCCTCATATAAATGTTAGGGTTCTAACTTCTAAAAATTGAATAGTGTCAACTTAATCTCATTAGACAATGCTCCCCTAGTATTAATGGGGCCAACTTTTTATCTATCAAACTCGACTATGTTTACATTGAATAAGAATTTGATACCTTTATCCTGATACATGAACTAAGATATCTTAGCTCTAATTTTAGTCTTTTTATCTAAAGATTATTGGTGACATATCCATTCGTGTTTAGTTTTAATCATTTATTATTGCAATTAATTATTACAAGGAGATTCTTGAAGCTTGTATTCCATCCCCACCATTTTTATTCTAAATATTTGACATTTTCTTTCAACTTAAAGTCTAAATTTTATCCTTAATGCTATACATATTTTTCTAGGATAACACATATTCATTATATTTCACTAAATGTGTTCGGGCATAGAAGAAAAACCTTCAATATATATTTAAGATAACTTTGATACCATCAAGATAATCCCACCTTTCATTGCATTAATATCAAGGTTAGCTAACCCTTCCTCTTTACATGCTTTTCAATTAGAGTAGCCTCTAGTAAAAATAGAAACATTAATAGTGTGGTTATCAAAGAGTGCCTAGGGATGCACACATCACTATTATTAATAAATTATAAGATTGTAAGAAATGTTTATGGAAGAAATAACTATCTAATAGAGAATATAATGTATTAGTACATATCTATCTATTACATATTTTAAATAAAGCCCCTTTAAAATCTATCTTATTGCCATTTAATGAGTCAACTAGGTTCAAAATTATTTTCATCTTATTCCCCCAAAATTCATCACCTTTACAACAAAATTTGATTTCATCTAATTTATCTTATTTATTCTCAAATCATATTAAAATAACCACCTTAAACTATAATAAATATTTGGTAACTTATTTATTTTATCTTCATTTAGAAAGGGGTGTGAAGGGGATTTAGAACCTTTTAAAGTTTCTTTCAAAATAACTAGGAAGATTTTATTCATTGCCTTTCTTGTTGCTTTTAGGATTAGTGTTATGAATTTTGTGCCTTCATTCTTAAAAATTCTTATATCAACTCATTTAGCATTTCCATGATCTTTTTATATGGGAAAGGTCAACATACAATGAGGTAGACACTTTCCATTTTTTTAATTCCTTAATTAGGTCTTTCTAGGGAAACTTTTAGTCTTTTCGAACACCTTACAAAAATATGATAATTGTGTGATTTTTTTCTCTTTCCACTCTATAATTTTTTGATGTGCTTGGATATATAATTGAGATGATTCACTCATAATGTAATGATAAAAATTTAGTATATATGAAAGAAATAAGAATATTATTTTATTTTATCTAAAGAAATTGTGTGTACTTTATCTTGAAAATTACTAATTAATTTTGAATTATATAGTTATATTTTAAAATAAGAGCATCATTTGTAACATGGAATATAGATAGGTTAATTTTAATGAAATAAAATATGTTTTTATATTAAGAAAAAATTACAAATATATGGAACTCATACATTGAGAAATTGACTTTAAGATGTAAGTCTGTATGAGAATTAAGATGCTCAAATAATTTATATACCTTCTTTCAATAATTAACATTAGAAATTAATACTTGGCTCATATTGTATACCCACCTCCCAATGGTCTTGGAATGGATGCATTTAGATGGAGAAGGATTTCAAAAGGCTCATGGTGCTTGTGGACCCCTCAAAGGCATGATATATAACACATGAACTTTATTTATGAAATTTGGTCTTTAGTTGTTGGCTTCTAGTATGAATGTTATCTATAAGGTGGAATTCTTAGTTGAGACTCCCAATCTTCCATTGTTGGTTTGTAGTGTGATTATACAATATGCTCGCCAAATTGTATTAATTTCTAATGTTAATTATTCAAAGAAGGTTTTGTTTCATAAGAAGAGACCTATGTTCACATATTCCAAGGCATGTTATTATCCACAATGCATGATACTTCTTCACATCTCTACCAAGTTCTAAACAGATACAGATCTACCATTTCCATGGAGGAGATTGATGATTTAAAAAGAAAATATCATGCCATTTCTTTCTTGAGAAGTCATGTTTTCATGCATGATTTGCAACTTCCATCTTCATCCAAAAAGAAATTTTGTTATCGTTACATGTGCCTAATATTAACAAATAAAAACCTTCATTTGAGCATGATCGCCAACACAAATGTAAACGAGTGGAAACAAAAGAAAGCTCGATTAATGGCTTTCAGCATGTTGGTGGAAAATCTACATCTTTTTGAAAGTGGCTTCCTAGCTTATCAATCTTATGTTTAGTAAGGTTTTGTAATCTCCACTATGTTATGTATTCAGGTCACAGGTATATCTAGTATGATGTCTTCTTTTGGGTATTTTGGGTGGATAAGAGAATGCGCATATGTACTGATGTATTCAACCAATTGATGTGCTTTTGTAACATTGTAATCAAACAACTGGTCATTTGTACTAGGACCTCATTGGTCTTTTTGATATTTTGTAAAATTTGTTACTCAAACTACAACTGGGGGTTTTCTTGCTGGATCTTTCCCGCCAGTATGTCTGCCTAAACCAGCTATATGTAAAATATTATATATAAATAAAATTATAAGTGGTCTCCCACTTTTGCTTAAAAAAAAAGGTTCTTGTAAATGTCCACATCTTTTTCCTTGACACAGTTGTTATTTCTTAAAAGATTTCTTATGATTTTTCATAATGTTGGTCAATACTTTACTGTAAATATTCTATAGTCAGGCTCTTAAATGTCATAAAAATATATCATTGTAGCACCATTTTAAATAGATCTGCAACTTTAAACTCTATTCCATAGTGTATATCATTATGAAGTTAGTTTAAAGAAAACAAACAAAATAGTACTCTTTATGAAATAATCCATTATGCTCTACAAACAACACAACAAAACAAGTTAGTTGAAATTCTAAAAAGCATAATGAATAACCTATTCCATAGTGGATTGGAGTCACTTGTGAGAAGTGACCCTTTCCCAACCCTTGATAATGCTAATGATGAGGATGCAATGGACAAAATCAGTTCTCAATGTGAAGAGAGTGACTTTGCATAAGCTTTGTAGATGATTTGATGAAGAATCAACCCTTTTATTTATAGATTTTCAAGTTGAAAGAATGCTCATAAGGGAGCAATGCGGGATAATGATTGGACCAATGAGATGAGGCCACTTGACACATTATGATAGGTTGAGGAATGTGCAAGTTTTGGCCAATGTGCCAAAGAGGGGGAGATTCAAATTTGAAATTGTGAATTAAATGTTGAGAGGGGGACATGAAAGAGAGAATTTATTGCAATGTTGGAAGGGACAAATCAACTTGTCTTCATATTCAAACTTGAAGGAATATTCCATTTTTATGCCAAGTTGAAAGAAAATGATGAATTTATAAATGAATTAAAATGATTTATCGGTGCAAGTGGGAAAAGCTAGAGGATGTGATGGGTGGTTAGATTAGGTTAATCAGGATTAGCTTAACTTAGATGATGATTAGGGGATTTTGACCCATTTGACTTAAATATTTTGATTTATTTAAATCAAAAGGGATGGAAGGGGATTTCAGATTTAATTAAATAAATGCTTGATTTATTTAATCAAGGAGGGTGATGTCAGGATCAAATTTGATTTATTTAATATAAGTTGGTGACTTTAGGAGATTGATAAATAAACTTGTTTTATTCGATGAATGGATGAATATGACCTAATAAAATGCATGATGCTAATTTTGCATGTCTACATTTTGCCCCTCTTTGAAGCAATGTACTTGTTGCGTTGGTTCAAAGAATAATCTTACCGCGACCAAATTTTTATAAATTTATGATTTTTTCGAATGCCCCAGTGGAAAGAAGTACACTGGTACATTTCCCCCTCAAGAGATCGAGCAAAAAGATTCCATTTGAAGGTCGATCGTGTGATAAAGAAGTTCAAAATGGATGGTTATGATGATGCAAATGAGATGGTTTTAAGATGCTTAGAATATGTTAGAATTGGCTATGGATGCTAAGATCTATGGACCAAATGGAAAGCACAAAAAGAGAGAATAGAATATGACAAGAATAGACTGTATTCAATGTCATTGATATGAAATGATTATGATTATGATTATGATTAATTACAAATGAGAGAGACCCCTTGGTTATATAGGCAAGGTGAGAACATAGAAGGGCATAAGATTATGACAAGTGTCATAATCTTATGACATGAGACAACTATGAAGAGCTATCACTCCACTTAAGGTGGAGAGATAATCACATGATATGCCCACAAAAGGTGGAAGTGATGAGGTAATGACATGTCAGGTCCACCAAAAGTGGAAATTCTCCAACAACCTCCTATGTGGTCCCTAAGTAAACTTAACTAAGGTGTAATTATGACCTAGGACAAGATACAACACATTTAATTACACCAACACCCCCCCTTAAGTGCAACTTAGGGAGAATGTACACAAAAGAAAACAATGCAAGATGGGTCCCGGCTACTAGGCCATGTTAGGTACCAAGGATGTATGCAAGATGTCAAGATGTATGATGTATGATGATGTCTCTGAAGCATGCTCAAGTGTCTCCATGTCAATGCTGAAAGCTGACACACTCCAAACAGGCGTTCTAGGCCACACTGCTGAAGAGGAAAATCCAACATCTAGTAGAGAAGAATGTAGAGCACAATCCAAAGACAAAGATATCCCCTCTGAAGACAAAGAAGCCTCCTCCAAATGCTGTCCAAAAGTATCCACACTCACACCAATCTGTGAAGAATGATCATGTAGAGAATGAACAAGAGGGTCAAAGTGTTCCCTCACAACAACTAAAGAAGGTTCATCTTCATCAAAGAGAAGATGAATGCTATTAATGGTGTCCTCCAAATCTGCAAGATGAGACTCCACAAACAAGTTTGAAATACCTGTGAGGAAGCCATCCAAAGTAACCATATCTGGAAGACAATCAGGATTCTGCTGCACTGAATCACTAGGAGCCAAAACTATAGCAACACAAGCATCATTAGCTACAACAATAGGTGGATGAGATGAAATGCATGGCTCAAGTATTGGATCTGATGTGAGAATTCCCAAGTTCAAAAAGCCAAATGTCTCCTCAGAATCATAGTTGTGATCAACAGTCGAAGGAACAAAGTTATCATCAGAAGAAAACTATGCAAAGGAATACAACCAAGATGAATGATCAACCACCCCAGTAGCAATAACATCTCTAGTCTCCAAGTCGCGAATGATAACCAAATCAGGAGTGAACTCCACAGTTCTCCCATCTCCACCATGTGTAATCTGATAAATGGAAAGTAGATTGTTCATCAAATGAGGAACACACAAGACATCCTGAAAGGTGTTTTCCCCAATGCTAATAGATCCCTTCCCTGTTACACTCATGTATTTATTGTTTCCCATCAAGACATGAGACATAGAACAAGGCTGAAATGAAGAGAAGATAGTCTGCAAGATGCCATATGATGTGATGCTCCTGAATCTAGAAGCTATCTTCCTGATCGTGGACTTGAATGAGCACAAAGAGCTTGTCCTTTATATCCTGATATATATTTTTGACCTTTGTCCTTTTTAGACTATTTTGAAGTAGAAGGAGAAGAAGATTCAAACATTCTAGAAGACAAATCAATGTGATTCTTTTTGAGAAGATTCTTCAACTCATCAATATCCTTCTTATAACAATAGTGTTCTTCATGTCCATCCATCTTGCAATATGCACAAAAAGGCCTCTCCTTCTTAGATGTTACTCCTTTTGATGATGAGGATTCTGATTCTTTATGTGGCTTGTTCTTTTTCTTCTTTTGCTTCTTATCAAGATTATCTGATTCTTTCTGTACCTTAGACTCATTTGCCACCAATGCTTGTGGTTTGGAAGACTTGATTAGACCCATGTTCATTAACTTAGCTTCTTCTTGGATTAGGAGTTTTGCAAAGTCATCAAACTTAGGATCAACATATGATGCTCCCATAGAAAGTTGATGGGTATGAAAGCTAGAAACAAACACTGAATACTTAGGACCAAGCTTGGATAACACATTCAAAATCAATTGTAAATCCTCTTTTTCAATAGTACATTCTTTCAATTGTGTTCTTAGTTGCTTAATTTTGGAGATGTAGTCTTGGATGTGGTCAAAACTTTTAGGATCAAGATTCATCAAATCATTATCAATCTGATAGCCTCTAATCTTATCTGTTTTACCATACAATTTCTCAAAAGTCTCCCATGCCTCTTTAGGTGTATTACATGATTCAATATGAAACTGCAAATCAAATGAGACTAATGAACATATGCATCCAAGTGTTTTCTCACGATCAATCTCCCACCTTGCTAATTCTTTAGCATCAGTAGGTTTTTGAATTGTGTCCTTTAGATGACCTATTAGACCTTTTATCATGAGATAGTTTGATACTGATTTTCTCCATGTAGCATAATTATGTGGATTTAGGGGCTCAATTTGAGATCTCCCCATTGCAAGAACACAAACCAAGCAAAAGAATGCAAACAATCACTGCAAGACTACCCCCCCAAATCACTCAATCAAGAAAACCCCAAGCAATATCTGAATTGGCACTTTATATTTAGTGCGTTTACAATTTCCACTTTCCAAAAATAGCGAAGTGGTCTTTGATCTTGGTACATGCAAATGCCAAAATAGGCCATAGAATCAAGTACAATTTTTGGTACAAAATGAGATCAATCTAATCCTACCACTGAGAATTACACGAAAAATCATGCACTTTCAAAAAAAATTGCACACAAAAATGTTACCGTAGGAGAAAGATATGAGCTCCCAAAGTTCCAAAAATGAGGATGAAGCAGCAAAACTTGTGAGAATCTATAAATTCTGGATAAACCAAACACCAAAACCAAAAAATGATTGCACCAATGCATAGAGCACAAAAAATTAGCCCAAATTCTGGGTAAACCAAACACTAAAACCAAAAAATGATTGCACCAGTGCATAGAGCACAAAAAATTAGCCCAAATAAAAAAAAATTGCTTGAAAAAAGGAGTCAAAATGAGCAAGATATTAGCCTTCAAAGTTGAACTGCAAAAATGAAAACTCAAATGGAGAGGGGGTTGAAAATTCCCAAAGCACTGCTGACATCACTGATGACGCATGCTAACATCATCCATTTACATGATTTAATTTGATGTCCGTTTAGCCGTCACCCGAGCCGTCGCTACATCTTCTGGA
Organism: Sequoia sempervirens; assembly: GCA_007258455.2. NCBI lineage: Eukaryota > Viridiplantae > Streptophyta > Pinopsida > Cupressales > Cupressaceae > Sequoia > Sequoia sempervirens. The sequence goes on from VDFB02268686.1 coordinate 19,285, forward strand.
ATATTCTTGCAGAATCTGGAATCTCCGTTTGCTGACTACAGAATCTTGGTGAAATCTTGACCGAAATTTTCAGTTGCCAGAATCTCGAATATCTGCTGGAATTTGAATTTTGATGGCGGAACATTTGTTGAAAGGTTGCCGGATATTTTGTTTGGAGCGGCTGGATAGTGAAGGACGCCGGAGATGGAAGTCCCGTCGGTGAGGGTGGGAGCTGCGGGGGCCACGGTCGACAGACCACGTGGCCTTCGTAGGTTACCATGTACCTTCGGGTACTGACAGTACCCTCTGCGAATTTGTACAGTCCGCAGAGTGTACAGATTTCGACCCTTTTAATAAAAACTTTTCACAAATATTTAATCAGTAGAAATAAACTTTTCAAAAAAAAAATTCAAATTTTTTTTCAATGGAATAATAATTTTTTTTCAAAAAATCGTACCGACCAAGCAATGATTGCGACCTGGGGGCCGTACAGCTCTCGGGCAAAATTTTTTGCCTCACCGGATGACTTGCTCCAAAATGGATGAATTGACAGTCGATCTTAGGGTTTTTGGCCCTTCTGGACACGATGGTAGGGTTGGATTTGACCCAAAATGCTCTAAAATTGTAACTACCTTCTGGATCTGGCAACCACACTTTAGCTTCAAACCCTCTTAGATTTGGCCTTGTATGTTCGATTTGGACGAAAAAAAAGGAAAAATCAACTTTCTCGAACCTTTTGGACGCAATGGTGAGCTAAGATTTGCACCAACAAGCTCGAATATGAACCTGCAACAAAGAGACAAAAATGGAACCTCCTCAGATCTGGAATCTCTCTTCAGAAAAGGACTCTCCAATGGCACCCAACCTGCTTTGATACCATGTTAGAATTGGCTATGGATGCCAAGATCTATGGACCAAATGGAAAGCACAAAAAGAGAGAATAGAATATGACAAGAATAGATTATATTCAATGTCATTGATATGAAATGATTATGATTATGATTATGATTAATTACAAAGGAGAGAGACCCCTTGGTTATATAGGCAAGGTGAGAACATAGAAGGGCATAAGATTATGACAAGTGTCATAATCTTATGACATGAGACAACTATGAAGAGCTATCACTCCACTTAAGGTGGAGAGATAATCACATGATATGTCCACAAAAGGTGGAAGTGATGAGGTAATGACATGTCAAGTCCACCAAAAGTGGAAATTCTCCAACAACCTCCTATGTGGTCCCTAAGTAAACTTAAATAAGGTGTAATTATGACCTAGGACAAGATACAACACATTTAATTACATCAACAGAATAACCAATCTATATTATACTAAACAACTTAAATGATGATATGATGTATGTGAGATGGAAGATGTTGTGATGCCTATATGATTTGGAATGAATGTTTTATGTAGATGCTTAGACTAACAGATCTATATTATGATGATGATGCAAATGCAATGCATGTGAAATGATCGATGTTTCCTATTATGTATGATATGAATGATATGTGGTATGCTAATAGTTTGTGGATGCAGGATGGATGCATGATGGATGCATTGGTGATGTTATGTTAGCGCAAAGAGAAGAAAGAAGAAATGAGATGATGACAAGAGGATCCAACAAGTCCATGATCTGAAGAGACTTTATTAGAGATGATGATGATTTTCTTATCAAGGATTGGGATTTTAAAAGGGCTACTTACCTTATGTTTGATAACACATGTAGATATGATGCATCAAGGTATAAGAACCAAGATGCCATTGTACCTAGTACGATGGACTTTAACTCAACAAACAAATAGGAGTATTCTTGTTCACACTTGACATACGGAAACCTTGCTAGGACGTACCTAACAAAGCAAGTATTCACCAAGTTATTTTAGAAGAACGTCCAACAAGCACAACAGACAAACGGATAATGATCGTTGCCCCATTCCTATCTCTCTAAATCCTTCATTCGGATATCATCGAGAGGTCCTTGGAGTGAGCACAATAAGGTAAATCAAAAGAAAAGATCAAGTACACAAACAAATCAATGTTCTTCATACCTCTAGCCAAAGGGATTTTGTTTTGATAGGATAAGAATCCAAAGTGATATCCAAAATGATGCCCATTGTCAGAACGATATATCCTAGGACATGCATTGTATAGGATGATAATGGGTTGATAAGTTGATTGATAGGATGTTGATATAAGTTTGATTGACATGTCTGAAAATGATCAAGAGTTTGATTTTGTTTTAAGGGTTTGTTGTTCCAATTTTGATTTTACAATTGAAGCTTGCTTTTGTTGATTGCTATGATTGTTTCTGTTTGTGTTGCCAAAGGATGAAGGTGACGATCAGTTTATTATAGATGATTGATTATTTTGAGTGAAAGCGAAATGGGATGGATGGATTTTTTCAAATATTTGGATGTTTTTGGAATGTTTTGAGTTTGTTTTTGGTATTTTCAAGATTTTACAAATGTTTTGATTTTTGATTTTTTTTGAATGTTTTGGGGTTTTCTGAGATTTTAAAATTTCTTGGATTTTGTATTTTTGAATGTTTTTGGATTTTGATGTTTTTTTGAATGTTTTTGGATTTTTGTGTTTTTTTGAATGTTTTTGGATTTTTGTGTTTTTTTTAATGTTTTTGGATTTTTGTGTCTCGGGGGCTGATTAGAGATTATCCTTGCCTATGTTTAAGCTCAGAGACGATGTAGTTTGGATGCCATGTTTTTGATATTTTCTAACTTTTATGAATGTTTTTGGATTTTTCAATGTTTTGGATGTTTTTGGATTTTTGACGATTTGGATATGGATATGATATCAATGATCTTTTTGGGATTTTGGTGAATACCAAGCTAAGGTTGACTAATCGAATCGATGGATTGATGATGATGATAACATTGTTGAGGATACACAACAATGCAAGGATTTGAATGATCAGGATTGATGATGATAACATTGTTGAGGATGCACACCAATGCATGGATAGTGTTTAAGCAACACAAGGATTGGGAAAGATATCCCCAAGATGATGATGGATTGATGATGATTTGATCAAGACTGATGATGATAACATTGTTGAGGATGCACAACAATACAAGGATAGTGTTAAGAAACACAAGGATATCCCGAGATGATGATTTTTTGATTGGATTTGATTGATCATGATTGATGAAGCTTGATTTGGAACAAAAGTTGTTTGAATGATTTGATGTGATGTTTGATGTGCAAATTAGGTGTGACTGATAGTGATTGTTTGGATTGATGTTCGATGAAAAATGACAATTGATAAGGAACATATTCTCGTCAAAATATGACATGGGCTAGTGACTTGGATTTTAGATCACAAATTCTTTGACCAATTTGATTTTACATTTTCTAATGTTTGGATCACCACATAAGTTGGAGGGTATAGATCAAGATTTATTCTCAAAGCGAGATCTAAATATTTGCCCCCAATGTCTAGCAATGTACGAAATGTGATGGGTGGATGCTTGGATAAGTGTATGGATGGATGGATATGGTAAGCACGCAAAGGATTTCAAGGATTATCTTGCAATAAGATAAGGTGTTTAAATGGAGGAATGCTTCATTGGATAATGCTTCATGGCTTAGATAACGTTGGATATGATAGGATCAATGAAAATGACCTATGTCAAGATGTTTACTGTACGCAAGTGTAATGTGTGCACCAATGTTTTTCAAGATCAAGATAACTTAGGCTATGGATGTAGATGGATGAAAATGGATTGGATAAATGATTCATGGATGAATGGATTTATTATGAATAAGATGGATGGAATGCTAGATTTATTATGGATGGGATGAGATGCTTTCAAATAAACTAGCGCACGTAGATGCTCGATTCTACACATGACACCTGTTTGCTAGGTTTTCATCATTGTCTTGCCCAAAGTGCCACCGTAGTGGTTTTCACTAGAGGACAATTTTTCTCTTTTATTGTTTTCAATCCTTTTCTTTTTTTTTTTGGATTTTTATACTTTTTGATTTTTTTGGTTTTTTCAAAAGATTTTAAGCTCATGTTGAATCACAAGGTGTTCCTAATGTAGATGCCCCTGTCATGATGTGCCATTGATGTCCTTCCTGAAGAAGTTGTTTTGCTAAGATACGTGCACATGAATGCAACTTTTGAGATTCTTGATCTGTTTCATCGATATCGAAGTCAACTTTATCTTTGTATGCACATCGCAATAGAGTGCCTTCTATATCCTTATGATAAAGAGTCATTGCCAATACATGGTCAATGTAAGAATTGGATATCATGTGTGTAGGCATGGATGGAGTGTGTTTAGGGATAAAATATGGATTGGTTGATAGTTTGGAACCTTTGACTCTCCAAACTTGGGAAGATGAGCAATGATGGGTGGATACGAAAGTGTGCGTGGAATTAGGACCAACTACTTGATACACTTTGTTTATCATTTGAAAATCCTGCTTTTTCTTTTGTGGACATCCTTGATGGATACTTTTCCCTTTTTTATTTTTCCCCATAGTTTCTTTGACTGATGGAGTTTGATAGGGATGATCTTTCTTTGTATTCTTTGGTATCCATTTGTATTTGATTTGTCCGATATGCTTCTTATCTTCTTCTGCTTTGATAACGTCCTTTGTGCTTTGATTCAAATCTTTCTTTTGATGTTGGTCCCAATTCGTGGATGGGGTGATGGGTGGATGAAGATTCATGACGTGGCTAGTTGTAGTATTGACACTAGTTTCATCATAAGGACTCTTCATGCTCTCTATGTTGATGTTTGCTTTAGACATAATTTCCCCTAGTATTTTGGAAGTAGTACCTTCATGCTTTGATTCCACCCTTTTTGAGAGCTCTTGTTTAGAATGCATTCTCTGATAAATGACCACTGTAGATGATGTTATTTCAATTCACTGCTCTACTAACTTTGAAATATCTTGTTCTATTTGACTTGTTTCCTTGAGCAGATAATGTTGGATATCTACATAGCTGATGTCCTCAGTTTGAATTTGGGATATATCTGATCCTGATGTTGATAACTTAGTTTGACTGTAGGAATTAATACTTTGCTCTTTTTGTGTAACAAAATCTTGTTCTAGATGAAGATCATCTACATGTCCATCCACAAAAAGCATCTCATGGGTAGATGGAGGAGTATGTCCATCTTGCATAGATAGGAGAGTGTCCATTAGATTATTGTAGTATCTTGGAGATACAAATTCTTGATCTTGAATGATTTCGGAGTTGCTTTCGACATGCTTTGGATCAAGTTCTTGACATGGGTCAGTTTCAAAGGATGGATTGCTTACAAAGGGTTCTTGGATATCATCATTAGTCATGGTAAGTGGTTCAATATCTTCAAGTGTCGAGTTCAGGGTTCCTTTAGTATCTGTAACCATGAGGTCGAAGGATGTCAATATGTCTTGGAAAGGACCATTGCTAGACTTTAGTGAAGGATTTTGATCATGCTTTGGAATAAATTCTTGAGATATGTCCTCTAACTCATAAGGCAATGTAGATACATTTTCAATATGATCATTGGTCGATGGATCATGCATTATGTCGATAGGATCAAATAATCCTAACACTCCTTGAAATAGATCACTAAAGAGTGGCTCTTGATGTATGGTGAGTTGGTCATCGAATGAGGTGGAAACATCTTCAATGTGCTCATTGATGGATAGGTTTTGAACATTTTTTTCAACAATTGTAGTGGAGAGATTGTGAATGTCTTCAACCATAGGGTCAAGTGATGTTGACATTTCTTGGATTGGATCATTGTTGGTTGGTGGATTTTGATCATGATTGACAAGTGACTCTTGATGTATGTTGATTTGATCTTTGGACGAGATAGAAACATCTTCAATGTGTTCTTTGATGGATAGATCTTGATCATTACTTTCATCAATTGTGGTGGGGAGATTGTCAATGCTATCACCAGTGGTTGAATGTTCATCATTATCCCCAATAGTTATCATTTTTCGTGTTTGTGCTTGTGTTTATTGGGTAGCTTGAGAGGCTTGTTGCACTTGTTGATCTTGTGTTGTTTGAGCGGCTTGTTGCATGTCTAGATATTGTTGGATGGCCTTTAGGTAGGCCTGGTGAGCTTTTAGTGTAATGTTATATTATCTTGTTGCGTTTGGTTTTGGTGGTAGTGGCAGCGGATTCGGAATTGTGTTGGATGTGGTGACAAGTGGTTGAGATATGTTTGAAGCGATTGTGGTAGTGAGGGGTTGAGATGTGATGGGTGTGATAGGCGTGGTTAGAGTGATAAAGGTGATAGGAATGGTTGGAATGACTGAGGTGATAGGTCTTTGGGAGACCATATTTTGATTTGTCAGGATTGATGTTGTCGTTTGATTAGATACCATTTGTTGGTGCGATGTCGATGGTATATTCAAAGAATTTGATGTGATGGCTTGATTGATGTTAGGTGGATTGATTTGGATGGAGTGATTGCTGCTAGGTAAATGGGGAAGCCCTAAACCAAGGAATGATGTTGATATGGGTAATGGTGGTGGAGATGTCTCTTGGCGCAATGACTCAACTATTTTGGTAACTGTAGCAATTTGATCTCACCAAATTTGATCTTGATTTTGATCTTGACTCCCTTGATATAGTTGATTTGGTTTTTGTTCACGCAAATTTGGGATGCATACTTATGTTTTTTGAATGGGATCATGGACAATGTTCTGATTTGGGATGATGTTATGATTCAGGATGATGTTCAGATTTGGCATGATAGGTTGAAATTGAACATTGTTGATGTTGGGAATCACATTGCCTTGATTTATGTAACTTTGATTTTGCATGGTGTTACCTTTACTTAGAGTCGTTAACATCTTGTTTGTATTTTGAACAACATTTGTATGATTCAAAAAAATATCCATCCCAAAGTTTTCCGTATTCATGTTTGGAAAACTTGTACTTGGTACATTCTCATTTGGCATTTAGGGATTTGGTGGGATGACATTGTTTGTTTGAAGGCTCACGAATTGATTGTTCAGTTGGTGGATTTGTAGGTTTGGACTTGGATTTAAATCTACCATTGGGAAATGTGTCCCAAACTTTGATTTGGGCATACTCACATTTGTTGTATTATTGACATTTGTCGAAGGTAGTGATCCCGTGTACAGTTTGTATAGATGTGAGTGTTGATAATCAATTGGCATTGTAAGGTTTTGATAGCTTAGTTGACTTGGATTACTCATGATGTATGGATCAAGTTTATATTACATGTTCCTCTTGTGTTTTGACCTTGTTGCAAAAGTGACCTCTACGGTTCTTAGGAACAATGATGAGATGAAGGATGAAAAAGGGAAATGATATGAGTGTTGAACGTTTAGGGACTTTGGATCAATGCTAGACTTAGGGTTTGATTTTGATTGGTTTGATTTGGGTAATGAACTTATAAACCCTAAGATGTAAGATGTTATCTTAGGATGAACTTGTTCGAAGGATTGCTGATTTAATTAGAGGTATGAGAAATGATGCATTCCCATACTCCTAACTAAACAAGGTGATTTTTGGTTTGATGATTTACCCAAGTCTAGAATGATCTTTCCAAAGCTCTAAAGTTGTTTGTGGGATGGACTTTGATAAATGTTTGGAATTTGGATGAAGTGTTTGATTTGATCCTAAATGAACCTAGGAAGGACTTGTTTACTAGACCAAGATAGTGAAGAACATTCACTTCTCTAAGAGTAATTCAATGTCAAAAGACCAATGTTTGCATGAAAACCATATGACCAAAAGAAGCCAAGAACATGTGTGGGGTCCAATTGATTTAATCTTTGCTTAATGGATTCTTTTTATCACAAACACTTCTTGATTAGCTTTTCAAACTAAGATGCCCAATGTATTAATTTCTTCAAACCCCACAAAGTATGTTATGTGGAAATTTGATGAACTCAAGGCAAGGGTTTACCTATTGTTTACTTAAGTAGACAAATCGAGATGTAATCCAATGTTTAGAAACCTCTAAGGATGTGAATCCCAAGGGCAAGCAATAACATATGGATTGAGTCAATTGTATTTGTCTCCAAAAGGGTGTGAAATTTGGATGATGATGTTAAGTGTTTGTTTTCAAGATGTTTTCGATCAAGCAATGCATTTTGTAACCCAAGAATAAGTACAACCCTATGGATGTGTAAGACAATATTTGTTGGATTCCCACTTGGACATGTCCAGCTATGCTTATCTTTAGTGAATGGTTAGATGCTTGACCCCACTGGCTCCCCTCCACGGCTCATTAATGTCAATCGAGACAGCCAAGCATCAACACCCATGAAACTCACATGACATGCTTTCCATTTCTACTAAAAGACCGTAAAAGTGTGGGGTGGCTTCAGAATGACCGTTCTTGCACCAACAAATAGATTAAGGGATTTTGGAAAATTCTAGCACATGGGTTTTAATAAGGACATTCCGTTCATTGAGATTGACCCATACGGAAAGAGTCCCCTTTCAGATCCATCTTATCGGAATCAACTATGTGATATTGGTGTTTACTCCAATACCCACATTTATATCCCAGTTGGAAATACTCTTGGCTTTAGAGTGTTATCGATTGAGTCATTCCCTTAGGTGAGTACTTTTTCCCCAAGGCAGGCCCTCTAGGATAAACAAAAGCGAGTAAAGATAATATTTGTAACTCGTTCAATATTTGTTGGAAACAAAGAGAGAGAATGTATGCAATAATGCCCTCACACACACTCACACAAGATTTTGTTCAATTTTAAGCCCAAAATGAAGTGTGGAGGCAATCTTTTATGCAACTTAATGTCATCAAAAATAGTTTTGATTCTCAAGATCGTTGTGAAGCGCGAGAGAAGTGCATACGCCTTTTAAGTGAAATTACTCTACAAAGAAGATTACAAAAACACGAAAGCACTTGTTCATTTTAACCTCAAAGCATAAATGAATTCCTTTTTTTTTTAAGCACCAATTTTGAAGTGTGAGATTGATTGTTCGATTTTAGACCTCAAAACCCAAATTCTAGTGAATTTTTAACGTTCATTTTTTAATTCAACTTTGAAAACAATGATTTAGTTGGTTTAAAACAAAAAATTAAAGCAATAAATGGAGGCTCTAGGCTATTATAATAAGCATTTAAAAATGCTTTTTCAAGTTTAAATGTCCAATTCTTTTTCACTCAAATTTGCTTGAAAACAATGATTTAGTTGGTTTAAAACAAAAAATCAAAGCAATAAATGGAGGCTCTAGGCTATTATAATAAGCATTTAAAAATGCTTTTTCAAGTTTAAATGTCCAATGCTTTTTCACTCAAATTTGCTTGGATTTATCCACCTTGGTGCAAAGTAGTTAGTCGTAGCAAATTTGAATTTTGTATAATGACCCTATAAAAGAAATGATGTTAGTTCAAGATATCTACAAAAAATTCATTTAGAACGTTAATCCTTTGAATGAAGCTAGAAATTCACAAAAACCTATGACATAAAATTAAACTTGACAAAGAAAAGTTTCCTCACTGACAGATCTTTTGCAAACTCAAATTCCAAATGATCACTTTTAATAAGGAGCTTGGTTCAAGATTGTCTTGCATTGAATGCTTGAGAATGTTGCATTTAGGTGCTCCTTCTATCTCTTCACACACATTCAATACATTAAATCTTATAAAACCATCAATATTGAAACATGAATGATAATGAGGTATAAACATTGATATGATAGAAAGACTTTGTCCATCACTTCCAAAAAAAATAATTAATGAGAACAACAATAATATAATGAGAAAGATAGTGATATTACCAAGAAGAGAAAATATATTAATAAGAATTCAATAGGCGATACGTGACAACTTGCAGTAAAGAGTGGATGGCTGTGATTGCTTGAGTCGCAAGTTGTTGACTAAGAATACATCAAGCCAACCTTTTTTTTTTGGTTTTATTGCCAAGTATTTCCTTTCATATTGATTGCTATGTACAACCTACCATGACTTTGTATAATTACACCAAATGTAGGAGACAACATGCGAAACTGTTGTGATCTTAGAAACTTTCTAACAATGAAATTAGTAGGTGGAAATCGAGAGCAGAGAGGCCTAAGGAGATGAAAAAGGCTCAGATTGAAAAAGAAAGGCACGGAAAAAGAAAAATGTAGTTAGTATTAAGAGACTAAAATGCATTGCACAACAGAAGATTCACGATGCTCACTACTCTAATGATAGAACAACGAACTCATTATATTGTGATGCAAAGAAATATATGACACCCAAGTTATGAAAGCCGTGGTGATTGGATAGTTGCTTGGAGTGTCGCACACAACATA
>VDFB02268687.1:0-52730 GCA_007258455.2 Sequoia sempervirens
TAATCCTAACACTCCTTGAAATAGATCACTAAAGAGTGGCTCTTGATGTATGGTGAGTTGGTCATCGAATGAGGTGGAAACATCTTCAATGTGCTCATTGATGGATAGGTTTTGAACATTTTTTTCAACAATTGTAGTGGAGAGATTGTGAATGTCTTCAACCATAGGGTCAAGTGATGTTGACATTTCTTGGATTGGATCATTGTTGGTTGGTGGATTTTGATCATGATTGACAAGTGACTCTTGATGTATGTTGATTTGATCTTTGGACGAGATAGAAACATCTTCAATGTGTTCTTTGATGGATAGATCTTGATCATTACTTTCATCAATTGTGGTGGGGAGATTGTCAATGCTATCACCAGTGGTTGAATGTTCATCATTATCCCCAATAGTTATCATTTTTCGTGTTTGTGCTTGTGTTTATTGGGTAGCTTGAGAGGCTTGTTGCACTTGTTGATCTTGTGTTGTTTGAGCGGCTTGTTGCATGTCTAGATATTGTTGGATGGCCTTTAGGTAGGCCTGGTGAGCTTTTAGTGTAATGTTATATTATCTTGTTGCGTTTGGTTTTGGTGGTAGTGGCAGCGGATTCGGAATTGTGTTGGATGTGGTGACAAGTGGTTGAGATATGTTTGAAGCGATTGTGGTAGTGAGGGGTTGAGATGTGATGGGTGTGATAGGCGTGGTTAGAGTGATAAAGGTGATAGGAATGGTTGGAATGACTGAGGTGATAGGTCTTTGGGAGACCATATTTTGATTTGTCAGGATTGATGTTGTCGTTTGATTAGATACCATTTGTTGGTGCGATGTCGATGGTATATTCAAAGAATTTGATGTGATGGCTTGATTGATGTTAGGTGGATTGATTTGGATGGAGTGATTGCTGCTAGGTAAATGGGGAAGCCCTAAACCAAGGAATGATGTTGATATGGGTAATGGTGGTGGAGATGTCTCTTGGCGCAATGACTCAACTATTTTGGTAACTGTAGCAATTTGATCTCACCAAATTTGATCTTGATTTTGATCTTGACTCCCTTGATATAGTTGATTTGGTTTTTGTTCACGCAAATTTGGGATGCATACTTATGTTTTTTGAATGGGATCATGGACAATGTTCTGATTTGGGATGATGTTATGATTCAGGATGATGTTCAGATTTGGCATGATAGGTTGAAATTGAACATTGTTGATGTTGGGAATCACATTGCCTTGATTTATGTAACTTTGATTTTGCATGGTGTTACCTTTACTTAGAGTCGTTAACATCTTGTTTGTATTTTGAACAACATTTGTATGATTCAAAAAAATATCCATCCCAAAGTTTTCCGTATTCATGTTTGGAAAACTTGTACTTGGTACATTCTCATTTGGCATTTAGGGATTTGGTGGGATGACATTGTTTGTTTGAAGGCTCACGAATTGATTGTTCAGTTGGTGGATTTGTAGGTTTGGACTTGGATTTAAATCTACCATTGGGAAATGTGTCCCAAACTTTGATTTGGGCATACTCACATTTGTTGTATTATTGACATTTGTCGAAGGTAGTGATCCCGTGTACAGTTTGTATAGATGTGAGTGTTGATAATCAATTGGCATTGTAAGGTTTTGATAGCTTAGTTGACTTGGATTACTCATGATGTATGGATCAAGTTTATATTACATGTTCCTCTTGTGTTTTGACCTTGTTGCAAAAGTGACCTCTACGGTTCTTAGGAACAATGATGAGATGAAGGATGAAAAAGGGAAATGATATGAGTGTTGAACGTTTAGGGACTTTGGATCAATGCTAGACTTAGGGTTTGATTTTGATTGGTTTGATTTGGGTAATGAACTTATAAACCCTAAGATGTAAGATGTTATCTTAGGATGAACTTGTTCGAAGGATTGCTGATTTAATTAGAGGTATGAGAAATGATGCATTCCCATACTCCTAACTAAACAAGGTGATTTTTGGTTTGATGATTTACCCAAGTCTAGAATGATCTTTCCAAAGCTCTAAAGTTGTTTGTGGGATGGACTTTGATAAATGTTTGGAATTTGGATGAAGTGTTTGATTTGATCCTAAATGAACCTAGGAAGGACTTGTTTACTAGACCAAGATAGTGAAGAACATTCACTTCTCTAAGAGTAATTCAATGTCAAAAGACCAATGTTTGCATGAAAACCATATGACCAAAAGAAGCCAAGAACATGTGTGGGGTCCAATTGATTTAATCTTTGCTTAATGGATTCTTTTTATCACAAACACTTCTTGATTAGCTTTTCAAACTAAGATGCCCAATGTATTAATTTCTTCAAACCCCACAAAGTATGTTATGTGGAAATTTGATGAACTCAAGGCAAGGGTTTACCTATTGTTTACTTAAGTAGACAAATCGAGATGTAATCCAATGTTTAGAAACCTCTAAGGATGTGAATCCCAAGGGCAAGCAATAACATATGGATTGAGTCAATTGTATTTGTCTCCAAAAGGGTGTGAAATTTGGATGATAATGTTAAGTGTTTGTTTTCAAGATGTTTTCGATCAAGCAATGCATTTTGTAACCCAAGAATAAGTACAACCCTATGGATGTGTAAGACAATATTTGTTGGATTCCCACTTGGACACGTCCAGCTACGCTTATCTTTAGTGAATGGTTAGATGCTTGACCCCACTGGCTCCCCTCCATGGCTCATTAATGTCAATCGAGATAGCCAAGCATCAACACCCATGCAAATCACATGGCATGCTTTCCATTTCTACTAAAAGACTGTAAAAGTGTGGGGTGGCTTCAGAATGACCGTTCTTGCACCAACAAATAGATTAAGGGATTTTGGAAAATTCTAGCACATGGGTTTTAATAAGGACATTCCGTTCATGGAGATTGACCCATACGGAAAGAGTCCCCTTTCAGATCCATCTTATTGGAATCAACTATGTGATATTGGTGTTTACTCCAATACCCACATTTATATCCCAGTTGGAAATACTCTTGGCTTTAGAGTGTTACCGATTGAGTCATTCCCTTAGGTGAGTACTTTTTCCCCAAGGCAGGCCCTCTAGGATAAACAAAACTGAGTAAAGATAATATTTGTAACTCGTTCAATATTTGTTGGAAACAAAGAGAGAGAATGTATGCAATAATGCCCTCACACACACTCGCACAAGATTTTGTTCAATTTTAAGCCCAAAATGAAGTGTGGAGGAAATCTTTTATGCAACTTAATGTCATCAAAAATAGTTTTGATTCTCAAGATCATTGTGAAGCGCGAGAGAAGTGCATACGCCTTTTAAGTGAAATTACTCTACAAAGAAGATTACAAAAACACGAAAGCACTTGTTCATTTTAACCTCAAAGCATAAATGAATTCCTTTTTTTTTTTAAGCACCAATTTTGAAGTGTGAGATTGATTGTTCGAATTTAGACCTCAAAACCCAAATTCTAGTGAATTTTTAACGTTCATTTTTTAATTCAACTTTGAAAATAATGATTTAGTTGGTTTAAAACAAAAAATTAAAGCAATAAATGGAGGCTCTAGGCTATTATAATAAGCATTTAAAAATGCTTTTTCAAGTTTAAATGTCCAATGCTTTTTCACTCAAATTTGCTTGAAAACAATGATTTAGTTGGTTTAAAACAAAAAATTAAAGCAATAAATGGAGGCTCTAGGCTATTATAATAAGCAATTAAAAATGCTTTTTCAAGTTTAAATGTCCAATGATTTTTCACTCAAATTTGCTTGGATTTATCCACCTTGGTGCAAAGTAGTTAGTTGTAGCAAATTTGAATTTTGTATAATGACCCTATAAAAGAAATGATGTTAGTTCAAGATATCTACAGAAAATTCATTTAGAATGTTAATCCTTTGAATGAAGCTATAAATTCACAAAAACCTATGACATAAAATTAAACTTGACAAAGAAAAGTTTCCTCACTGACAGATCTTTTGCAAACTCAAATTCCAAATGATCACCTTTAATAAGGAGCTTGGTTCAAGATTGTCTTGCATTGAATGCTTGAGAATGCTGCATTTAGGCGCTCCTTCTATCTCTTCACACACATTCAATACATTAAATCTTATAAAACCATCAATATTGAAACATGAATGATAATGAGGTATAAACATTGATATGATAGAAAGACTTTGTCCATCACTTCCAAAAAAAATCATTAATGAGAACAACAATAATATAATGAGAAAGATAGTGATATCACCAAGAAGAGAAAATATATTAATAAGAATTCAATAGGCGATACATGACAACTTGCAGTAAAGAGTGGATGGCTGTGATTGCTTGAGTCGCAAGTTGTTGACTAAGAATACATCAAGCCAACCTTTTTTTTTTTTGGTTTTATTGCCAAGTATTTCCTTTCATATTGATTGCTATGTACGGCCTACCATGACTTTGTATAATTACACCAAATGTAGGAGACAACATGCGAAACTGTTGTGATCTTAGAAACTTTCTAACAATGAAATTAGTAGGTGGAAATCGAGAGCAGAGAGGCCTAAGGAGATGAAAAAGGCTCAGATTGAAAAAGAAAGGCACGAAAAAAGAAAAATGTAGTTAGTATTAAGAGACTAAAATGCATTGCACAAAAGAAGATTCATGATGCTTACTACTCTAATGATAGAACAACGAACTCATTATATTGTGATGCAAAGAAATATATGACACCCAAGTTATGAAAGCCGTGGTGATTGGATAGTTGCTTGGAGTGTCGCACACAACATAATGAAAGGAGTCATTGAAGAGACTTCAAGGAGGATGTCAGAGGGCTTGGCATGGCTATGGATGGCGATTTATTTCTACAACTTAATCACTAAAATGACCAATATTAAATGCAAAAATTGATATATGTGCAAATCAGAAAAATGAGCCTATCATCCATAAGTATGCTGACTGAAGGATAGGGGACTATTCTCCAATTGATGCCCAGCTTAATCCACCAACAACAAACTCATCCACGTGCTAAAGTCTTTATTAGAGCCAACAAAAAAATCGTCTAGATTATTACACCTACTTTCTATATCCAAACTACATCAAAGTCACAAAGGTTGATGGAACTTTGAATAATAAAAAGAAAAAGCATGTTCAGTATAGACAATAACAAGTTGTCGGGTAGAGACAATTCCTATCTCCATATTCCAATTGTGAACACATTTTTTTCTACTATAAAGAAATTCCACTGCCTACACTTTACCAGTCAAGAGCTTCAAATTGCTCTATTGTTGGCGTTGATAAAATGATATCAAGATTGCTAAAAACATTGAGACTTGTGGGATTGATTAGAGTTATTCTGGATGTTTTACTCAAACTATATAAGACTATCAAGAATGTAAGATTTGAGAACTAGGAGCATGAGTGCGACTGCTTGCTAGAGATCTTGTAGGAACAAAGAGTCTCTAGCGGGGCGCTAGGGACCTTATGTGCTATGCCAAGATGGATCCCAGGAGATCTAACAAATTTGTTGAAGGAGATCTAGCAGATCTATCAATGGCAATGTACCAGCAACTAATCAGTTTCAAAGACTTTCAAGCTATTGAGGTAGAGATCATCTTAAAATAGAGATCAGTATAAAGACATAGTGAGAACACATCCCCAAGGCAGAGATCATCTTAATACATTTTCAACTAGGCACCATCGAAAGCACAAGTAAAAAAAATAGAACATACTCCCATCAAGTGTGCCATCACAGGTCAAATTAATGAATGCATCAGGTGTTAACCATCAGATGTTAAATTTATGAAATAATCCATTATGCTCTACAAACAACACAACAAAACAAGTTAGTTGAAATTCTAAAAAGCATAATGAATAACCTATTCCATAGTGGATTGGTGTCACTTTTGAGAAGTGACCCTTTCCCAACCCTTGATAATGCTAATGATGAGGATGCAATGGACAAAATCAGTTCTCAATGTTAAGAGAGTGACTTTGCATAAGCTTTGTAGATGATTTGATGAAGAATCAACCCTTTTATTTATAGATTTTCAAGTTGAAAGAATGCTCATAAGAGAGAAATGTGGGATAATGATTGGACCAATGAGATGAGGCCACTTGTCACATTATGATAGGTTGAGGAATGTGCTCTTGGCCAATGTGCCAAAGAGGGGGATTCAAATTTGAAATTGTGAATTAAATGTTGAGAGGGGGACATGAAAGAGAGAAGTTATTGCAATGTTGGAAGGGACAAGTCAACTTGTCTTCATACTCAATCTTGAAGGAATATTCCATTTTTATGCCAAGTTGAAAGAAAATGATGAATTTATAAATGAATTAAAATGATTTATTGGTGCAAGTGGGAAAAGCTAGAGGATGTGATGGGTGGTTAGATTAGGTTAATCAGGATTAGCTTAACTTAGATGATGATTAGGGGATTTTGACCCATTTGACTTAAATATTTTGATTTATTTAAATCAAAAGGGATGGCAGGTGATTTCATATTTAATTAAATAAATGCTTGATTTATTTAATCAAGGAGGGTGATGTCAGGATCAAATTTGACTTATTTAATATAAGTTGGTGACTTTCGAAGATTGATAAATAAAATTGATTTATTTGATGAATGGATGAATATGACCTAATCAAATGCATGATGCTAATTTTGCATGTCTACAATCATAAGAGGGTTTCATCTTATAAATCTTTAATAATATTATATGCATTTAGAACATCTTATACACCTCCCTTGAAGCATTCAACAAATGACAAATAACTACTAGCACAAAGTGAGATGCCTCATTTCCTAATATGAGGACAAAATAATAAATCAAAATAGTTGGATGCAAGGTTGACCCACCTTTCCCAATACTTGGCTAAGTTTATCATTTATTGAGGAGTGGATCCCAACAACAATTTTTCTTAGTGCTTACTTTTAATCCAAGGAATACCTATTTATTTTTTTCTTTATTGTATGCCTAATGACTCCTCATCTCAAGTTAAAGTGTGGGAATGGATTTTTATGCCCTCCCTATGACTAAATGGCTACAAGGAGGTGAATATGATATGGTGGAAAAAACCAATATACAAGTTGGTGTAGTTCTCATAAACTCTCTAAAAAATAATTGAATTCCTACATCCTAACTAGAAATACCATGAGGGATTTAGATCCCATTTTAGACAAAAAATATTCTTATACTGATCACTAGTTCACTTGGACCAACTAAGGAGATGGTGAACTAAGGGAAACTTAGTTGTATTGATATATTAAAACTTATTTATTTCTCTTTCCATTGTCCCCTCTTCACAAAACACCCTTATTTAAGTAGATTCTATTAAACCTATCTCACATATCACCTCCCAATTCTTTAAACTTTTCAAACTCCTTATTCCTCATACCTAATAATCTATCCTTCAAGCTCAACACTTCCCACCTCAATCAAATTGATCACCTTGCTTCCCTAATATCCCTTTGGTTGATGTTCCTAGACCTCATCAAAATTGTAAGTGGATACAATTGTGGAATGATGTGATTAAATCTATTGCACTACCTTACTATGACATTACAATAAGAATATGGCTAGAAAGAGAGATCTAGAGTGGAAAAAAAAAGGATCCAAATAGAAAAAAAATAAAAATTTGGCTTTAGCACTTACTAATAACTGTTCTGCAATGAGTGGTTGCTTCCGTTGAAATAAAACTTAGAAGATTTGAACTTAATTGTTGTAGAGGATCTCAATTAAGAGATAGGCTACATTGGATGAAAGGATATAAGGGATACAAATTTATTTTTTGTTATCTCGAACATATTTACATTCTCGAGAGTGGATAATATCTATTATTGATCAAGAGAGGTAGTTCCATGACAACTCTAATGATATTAAATCCATTTTCCTCCAACATTACAAATAATTTTTAATTGATCTAGTTGAAGGAGATCCATGTCAAGATATAGTGAAAAATTATGAGCATAACAATTATATATTTTTTAACATATATAAAACATATGGTTGGATTAGTGAGATATTTATAACAAGTATGCACATGAAGTCAAACTTTATTAATTTGATTCTTAATAAATTAGTTTTAATGATTCAATTTATACTTTATGCAATCTATAAGTTTAATAGTTTGATGGTATCTAAACTTTATACATATAAAAATATGATAAATGTCTGATTATTTTGCTTTCCAATCTATAATTTTTTGATGTTCTTGGCTATATAATTGAGATGATTCACTCATATTGTAATGATAAAATTCATCGTCATATGGAGGAGTTTATGTTATCTTCCATTAAATTCATCCTCTTTATGAGATTCTTATGGAATATTGATATTCTAGTGTGAATTCTTAATTTTAGACATATCTTAACTAGATAAATTTAGGTTCAATGAAGGCAATAGAACTTTTTTTTCACTTTCATAATATCTATTTTGAAGTTCAAATATGTTAACAACTATTAGATTAAATATTTTTATCCCCAATTATTTTCAAATAATTTTATACTAATCTTTGTATTCTTATTCTTTCTTTCATCGCTTCCATTTAAAATTTGAACCATTTAAGGATGCTATGTTATAGATTATAGTTGTCTTCCAATTCTTTTTAAATTGTTAATGGTATGAAAATATTATTGATGAGTAGATGAATTATTACAACTATTTTAGATTTGTATTCCTTTATCTAGATATATTATTTACCAAAAAGTCTCATTGCTCTTTTATAGTGATATATATATATATATATATATATATATATATATATATATATATATATATATATATATATATATATATATATATATATATATATATATATATATATATATATATATATATATATATATATATAACATGGAAAATGCAGATCATGTTCCACCTACGTCAGATTCTTTGTTTGCAAATACCAGTAATGAGATTAAAAAAATGAGAAATTCATTAGCACAGGGTGCAAACACGGGGATATATAGTGAACCATGATGCATGCTAATATTTCATAGTCTAGAAAAACTAAAAGATGAACTTGAGAGGACTAGTGCATATTCCCTAGATAAAGTAGTTGCTATTCTTTCCCGCATGTGGGAAGAAGTACATGGTGATGTTCCCCTTAAACAAATATAGGATAGTGTCACCAAAGAAATGATAAAAGCCACTTGTTTTCTATTTTATCAAAATGTGCGTAAGGTTAGGGGATACCAGGTCACTAGATGTGTCGATCATGCTATGGCCTCATTGATCTACCCACAATTTCTCACAACACATGGTCTATACCCAAAAAATGACCAGATTCCATTATATTTTGTTTAGTAGTTGTATGCTGAGGTCCATTTGGGCCTCAAAGTTAACTACCTGGACATTCCACCATATGCTGGTCAAGGGCGTGGCAGGATTGCTGATAGGCCCACCTATTGTTGAGAAGATAGACCACCCCTAGTGTTTAGGGTATTGGTTGGTGAGAGGTCTCCTACTCTCACCCCAGCTCTAGCCCCCATAGCAGATGAGGTTGTCGTTGCTTTCCAAAAGGAAGCAATTAACACTGTATGTGACATTGCGGCTGGCACCACTAGGATATCTGATGATTGTGTAGGTCAGTATTTGATGTCCAGACATTCTCGATCCACACCATTTTCAGCACAATGGACCACCATGGATCCTTTTATAGTGGCCGACATCCTTACTCCTACATAGCTTGATGCACTTACAGGAGATATGTCACACATTTCTTTGCATTGTTTGGCTGAGGAGCTGTTGGAGGCATATGCCAACATTGCAACAGGCAATGGGATTGGTATAGAGCATGTTAGAGATCATTTGAGATGCAGAGGTCGTTCAGTTCCAGGATCCCATCACTCTTAGCTAAGCACTAGTGTGCATCAGGATCCACCTACAATTCATTCGGTAGCTACACAAACTATGAGTTTTACTGATATGTTGATTGGTTCTGGCTCATCATCGTCGATGCCATCTCACCTTCATAGTCCTCTACATTCATCATTTCTGGCACGACATGGGATAGATCGAATGGATGCAGATGTTGATTCGTCGCTTGACCATTTGGTGGATATGGTGGAGGCAACTATTTCAAAGGAATTAGGTCATTTGATATCAGATGATATTCATGTATGTGTGCATGTGCATGTTTCAATTCTTTTTTCATTATTTAAAAAAAAAAATGTAACTAGATATTCATGTAAGTTGATATATATATGTATATATATTGTTACAGGTGGACATACCTCATATCACTCCTAGCCACAGTCCGTGATCATGTGCATGACTGCATGTGACTCTATGGATGAATCACGGGCTTAGTGGACATGTGAGTTTTACATTTTATATAATCACACGTGTATATGTACATGCAATATTTATGTATGCATAGATCTAGATTGATATTTAAAAATACAAGTTCATTTAAAAATAACTTTCATAAAATTTATTTAATATAAATTATATGTATTTAACACATCATGTACACAATTTTATTTGCAGGGCTCAACACATCCATTAGAGTAGGACCGTTCTCATTCAGATGGCCATTCGACTAGGAGTAGACATTCATATTAGGCCATGCACACTATAATTTTGATATTTACCACATGGATTTGCTTATACATGATGATATTTAGTATTTAACATTTGATGATCTCTAGCTTACATTTGCTTATATGATATACATACATTTGCTTATTTGTTGATCTTTAGTATTCGACATTTGATGATATTTAATTTACATTTTGCTTATATGATATGTACATATATTTTCGTATATGATATATACATACATTTGCCTCTTTGCTTATAATATGTGTTATGTTTATATGTATTGAATCCCTTTACATGTATGTACATGTGTTTGCTTATGGTTTAAACATGTTTACACATAATATATGCATTTGCTTTAAATATTTAATATACACATGTTTCTTATTTTATGATCTCTTACAACTTGTATTTCTATATCTAATATACATTTGATCTCTAGTAGAATTTTAGGAAATCAATGCCACTTTATAATTAAGTTCATTCATGTTGATCACAATAAATATATTTTTTTAAATGACTTAAGCAACATGAACCATTGAGCTGAGAACAAGATATAATCTTTTTGACAAGTAACTTGAAATTCAATTCAAATATAATTAAGAAAATTCAATTCAAATTATACCTCTATTATACGTTTTTGACAAGTAACTTAAAATTTAATTCAAATATAATGAAGAAAATTTAATTCAAATTATACCTCTATTATACATTTTTGACAAGTAACTTGAAATTCAATTCAAATTATACCTCTAAAATACATTTTTGACACTTTAACAAAATTCTAAAATTACTAGATATGTTGTGCATACCTATGAATTAAATAACAACAAACTCCACAATGAAATAACTTGTTTTTTTACTACTTGATTAATTTAAACTAGGATCTAGTTATTCCATGTGCATTAGAATAATTTTTTTCCCATCCTGGATATGCATATAAATAGATGCTTATTTTTCATTATTCTGGATATCAAATTGCAAGATCAATTCTCATTTATATCACTTGGAGCGCAGATTTTGGAGAAGTTTTTTCACATTTATCAAGGAGGCAAATATTGGAGCTTGACAACTTTTCATTTTTATCAATCAAGGAAAAATTTGGAGGATAATTTAACTAAGTTGGTAGAGGACTTGTTTTGAGTCATCTTTAAGTTGAAGAAGAGAATGGGACAACAAAGAAAAAGAAAAAATGTGTCTCAATGAAAATTGTCAAAAGAAGAAGAACATAAGAGGCGTGAACAAAACTTAGAAAATTATCATAGAAAGAAACAAGGTACATGCTTGTTTCTTCTCTCTCTCACTCTCAAGTGTGTGTTTAGGACTTTTACTTTGAAAAAACATGAGTATTCATTTGATGGGATGGAATCCATAATTTGTACATTACTCCACCCAATAATTTGGTTAGTACACCTAAACATAAACTTGTATGTGCATACATTTTGCATTGGCTTTCTTATTAAAATTAGAAATGTTTAATGTATGACCATTTTTCAACTTACAATACCCTAACTTAAAATGTACTCTTAAACTAAAATATTGTACATTAAATCCTTCCCTACAAACCTTACACTTATGTTTTACCAATACCTTTGTTTAATGTTTTGTCATCACATTATTGCTGAGTATTGCATCTACACAATTTCCTTTCTTTTACTTTGTCTTTATGAAGAAAATGATAGTGTAATTTCACATGCTTAGTTCCCTAATGAAACCTTGCAACGGTGTCCTTCACTTCATGCCACTTTGGTTTTCATGCACTTTTTCAAACTACATTAATTATTTTATGGCTTTGCAAATCTCTCTATATATTCTAACTTTGCACTTTGAAAGAAAAACCATTATTTTTCTTAATTATTCATGAAACTACACCTTCATGTACAAATGAAGTAGCACTTAATGTTGATATTTGGTGATCAATATCCCCTATCCAATCTACATTGCAATATCTAATTAGCTTAATATTTTTCTAAACTCCCATTGAATTTAATCTAATGATCAATAGTTCCTTTAAAAAAATATTTTTTAAATATTTTAATAAATGCCAAATTCTAAGCTCTAGAATTATTTGAAAATTAGAACTCAAATTATACTTAAAGCCAATGCAATGTCAAGTTTTCTAGAGACTAACACATGTATACATCAAAACTCAAGCTATATGGTGCCAAGGAATATTAGTTATATATGATAGATTATTCTTTAAATTATGTCTTAACACATATATTTGGAAGGTTTCTAACCATGTTATTGCACTTGAATGAATATAAATACTTGTAAATGTACTCAAGTCATCTTGGTCATGCAAGTTACAATGTTTATATGATCCTTAACTCCAATTGCTTAAGCCAATTCTTTTTGTTTCAATATTTGTGTTTTGTGTCTTTGGTCTTTTATTTTCATCACTTCAATGTTCTCAAATTATTTTTATGTTTTATGTTGTAGGGATTCCTCAAGCTGGAGTCGAGCCAAATCTAGATATTAGATCAAATGAATCCGTTGAAGAACACATGGACCTTGAAGTTAGGAAGGAGACTCAAGTTCAAACAATGCTTGTTGGAGAGGGGTCAAGATCACTTCCTTCTACTGGTATGGATAAGCATATAAAACTAGCACAAACTTCTCACTTATAGCAACACGTTTTATCAATTTGTTTTCTTGCATACACAAACTTCACTTATATAACATCTTCTCTCACTTTTGTTTGCAAAATATTTTGTGACATGTAGGAAGGGCTCAACAAGTAGGAAGTTTTCATGCTCAAGTCGAGCCAAATCTATACATTGGATCAAATGAATCCGCTCAAGAATGCATGGTCCTTGAAGAAAGGGAGGAGGCACAAGTTCAAACAATGCATGTTGGAGAGGGGTCGGGATCACTTCCTCCTACTGGTATGGATGAGTAGATAAAACTAGCTGAGATGGTGAGGAAAGAAATTTTTCATAGAAATTTAGATCATTTACTTGAAATGGATATGGAGAAACTGAAATATTATGCCAAGTAGCCTTATAATAAGAGAAAGAGGTCAATGACTAAATCTATAAATGGAATGATCAATCATCATTTCAATCATCTTGATAAACTTGAAAAAACCCAATTGTTCTCACGTTTACTTCTTCGTGATGAGCTCAAAGAGTTATTACAATTGTTGGGTGTACATTCAGCATCAAATAAGAAGAAACACATGGGATTACAAAAGGATATTGTTCAAAATGTTAAAAATGGTTTAGATTCCATTAGGAAAGGATCTCGATCAGTGGATAAGGCCACTACAAGAAGGGTGATGTTGGCATCTATTGTACATCAAGATATAGCAAAGAAAAAGAAAATGTTTGTATCTCTTAACCTGAATTGGCTATAGTAGAACCACACATAAAATATGAGAAAAAGAGTAAGTCAATGAGAGTCTCAAGGAAATTGGGTAATTATGTAGAGCTCCCCATTCTAACAGGATTGAAGATCTTGTTAGGAACTTGGTCTTAGGTTTTTGGCATGATCAGACTCATCCATCATCAAATACTAGAGATGTTACGAGACGCGGGATTGGACCTAGTATTTATGAAAATCATATCAAACATTGGCTAGACATAACACAATTTGAGATGTATATGAACTTTTGTAATGCATATCCTCATATAAAGATTGGGCAAACAATATTTCAAAGGTTAAAGCCATATTATGTGAAGATAAACAAGTTTTTTGAAACTTGTTGTTGTCGTTATCATACTGAATTTGATCTCTACTATCAGGTGTTTCGAAAGATGAGAGAAGAAAGATGTGGGTTTCAAAATGCACCTCCTAAACAGGAAAGTTTGTTCATAAATTCTATATTATGTGATCATGAAATGGACCTCAAATAAACTGCATAAAAGGAATTTGTGAGACATGTGGAAATTTGGCTAAATTTCCTTCAAGAATTGAGGATACTCACCTAACAAAGATAGTAAATTGCAAGAGGTAAGTATTATTTTAGAGAGTTTATTTGTTTCAATTTCTCATAGATCAAGTTATTTGGATTCTCTTTGATGTAATGTTTCATTGATCAAGTGTGGTTTATTAGTTATCTTCAAGCATATTTTACTAATCGTACAAGTATGTAAAGTTGCAAACAAATTTCTGAAAAGAACGGCTAAGGTTGAACCATGTAGAAGAGGAGTTTCACTGGAAAATTCATGGAATATTTTTGAAATTGATACAAGCGCATATTACATCATTCCTAAGTAAAAGCAACAATAACAATCTTTAACCATTGAGATATTACTTTCCTAATGGAACAAATTCTATCGTAGTTGATTCTTTAAAAGTTACCTTGTACATCAAAAGGAGATTCGATCAGAGTATTACTTTTCAAAGCAGATCACTCTTATGGTTCATGTGTGTTGTTGACATGCACAATAAGAATTGGATGTTGTTGAGAGTACAAATAAAGAACGAGCCATTAAGAAAGAATATCACTTTGGCATTAGTGGATGATAAAGAGCATGACACACTTTTGTCCAACATGATAATTTTAGAAGCAGGGGTGTAAAATTTGAAAATCATTTGTATGGTTAGATGGATGTGTGGCACAATTCAAATCTTCACGACCATTCTATACACTTTGTAGATATCATAAAATCTACAAAATACCACATGTTTGGAGTTTTTTTGAGAGTGGGCATGGAAAGGGTGAGCATGATGGAGTAGGAGCTTGCATCAAACGAGCTTTAAGAAAGCATCAAATGAGTTATCCAAAAGATTGTCTTGAAAATGCACATGATGTTGTTGAATGGTGCAAGAAACACTTTGCATCAAATGTGGTCGGCACATCTTCAAGAACAAACTGACACATTCCACATAGAGTGTTTTTGCAGTCATAGCAGAGCCTAGAAACATCGAAGGTGTTAGCTATTATTTATTGCATTGCACAAAAGAGAGGAATAAGCTAACAGAACCTGAAACAAGTGATGGAATGTCATTTCCCACAGGTGAGTTTGAATTTAAAATTTTATATACTAATGAGGGTGCAGCCCGAGACTTAGAAAATAACCCACAAACAAAAGAATAATTTTATTATTCAGAAAATGGAGCTTCTTACATGTAGAGGATCTCAAATCACCAAGTTCTACAACACATGCAAGTTACAGAAAGCTACAGAATCACCCTTTCGCAATATGCAAGCTTGTCCCCAAAAAGTTACCCAAAAATTAGAAACCCGCCCATAAATAGAGCTCCTCTTTAGTTTGGAGCCAAAAAACATTCAAATTTGAGTTTAGGCTGTTTGGTGCCGAAAAATTATAACTTGAAGTTCAAATTTCAAAAGAACATTTGCAATTGTATCTTCTAGAAAGTGCGCCAGCTTTCCTGGGCCATAATTTTTGATCCGAGACTCCGATTTGCAAACCGTTTGAACAATTGGAAAGGTCTCGAAGTCAATAATGTGCTTGAAATTTGCTATGCCGATTTGAGCAAGTTTCAGGGCCATTCTAGGAACTCTAAGTGCCTCAAATCTAACTCGAAAGATTTTCAGGTGCAAATATGGGATACTAAAACTGCAATATCTTTCAACCCATGAATAGAAAATAAAAACCATAAATTGGGAATTTCATTATGACGAAAAGGGTATCCAAAAATGTAAAAACATCTAAAAACCAAGAAACTTGAAATTTAACTATTTTTGGGTGATGCAAGATTGCCCTTACACCACTGGATGCCCCTGCATCAGACACCCAGGGTGATTTGAGAAGTGACCCGTCACATCTCAGATAGTTGAGGAAAACCCAACCAGTCAACCATTGCCTTAAATAGCTAGGATGAATCTTCCATAGGCCTTCCTCTCCATTTCACCAGATATTCTTCATACTGCCTATCTCTGGTAGTCCTTTCCACACGACTATCCAAGATTGCTTCAATCTCCTCCCTTTTTGGAGTAGGTACTGGAATGCCGTACTTCCCTATTACTGGTGCTTCCTCTGTTCTAGCTTCATGATACTCTATCAAATCTGAAATGTTGAATACAGGGGAAATGTTGATTCCATCAGGCAACTCTACCTCATATGCATTCCCTGAATCATGCTTCTTCAAAATCTTATAGGGACCAAATTTCTTCATCTTTAATTTGTTATAGGTTCCCACAGGAAACCTTTCTTTCCTCAAGTGGACCATTATGTCATCGCCAGTCTGAAACTCCTTATTCCTCCTTTTCTGATATGCCTTAGCCTTATATTGCATATTCATCTTATTAATGTGTTCTTGTACTTTCTCATTTATATTCTTGATGTGCTCTACAAAATCTTTGGCTTCAACACTTATTTTCTTCTCTTGGTCCATCTTCCTCAATTCTGAAGCTGTTCTGGGGCTACCTCCATACACAATCTGGAACGGTGATCTACCAGTGCTTCTGTTAACAGAATTGTTGTAAGAAAATTCTCCCTGGGGTAAGATCAAATCCCATCCCTTAGGTTTATCTCCTACCAAACATCTCAGTAGGTTACCTAGACTCCTGTTAACAACCTTTGTCCGCCCATCTGTTTTTGGATGGTGTGCAGAACTGAACTTCAACTCTGTCTTCAGCTTCTTCCACAAGGTCCTCCAAAAGTACCCCACAAATTTGGTGTCACAATCTAAGACAATACTCTTTGATAGACCATGTAGCCTCACCACCTCTTTGAATAACAAGTCAGCAATGTGGAATGCATTATGGGTCTTCTGACATGGAATGAAATATGCCATCTTCGAAAACCTATCAACCACCACAAAGACTGAATCATTCCCTCGTTGTGTCCTTGGAAAACCAAGAACAAAGTCCATACTTATATCCTCCCATGGCCTCTCTGGTACAGGTAAGGGTTGATATAAGGTTGTATTATGCTTCACTCCTTTAGCCATCTGACATACCCTGCAGCTTTGTACAAACTTCTTCACATCGAGTGACAACTGAGGCCAATAATAATGCTCACTGATAATGGCAATGGTCTTATCCTCTAACTAAAAATGTCCTACCATTCTCCACTATGCTTCTCCTTTATCGCTCCTCGAACTCCTCAGATACACAATTGACTTTGTGGATACAATTGACTTCCTTAAATAACATGCCATCCCCGATTATGAAATCTTGTTTCATCTTGTCCTATCCATCAGAATAACAGTTCCTTGCGTTTTCTAAGCCTCGCTAAATCGATCTTTCTCACAGACAGCTGTCTTAACGTCCATTAAACCCAACCACTCTAATCAGATCTTTATCATCAATGTATGCCTCCTAATTAAGGCATCTGCAACCCTATTTGACTCCCACTCCTATGTTTCAAAACAAAGGTATAACTCTAGAAAAACTCTACCCATTTCATATGCCTCTGATTTAATTTTCCCTGACTATTTAGGTACTGCAAGGCCTGATGATCAGTATATAGAAAAAATTCCTTCAGCAACAAATAATGTCTCCATTTTTTTAATGCTTGAACTATTGCATAAAATTCCTGATCATATACAAAATACTTTCTCTTGGCATCATTTAACCTTTCATTGAAATAGGCAATGGGCTTACTTTCTTGGCTCAACATTGCTCCAATGGCACAACCACTGGCATCACAATCCACCTGAAACACCTTGTTGAAATCTGGGAGGGCTAGAATAGGTTGCTATGTTACCTTCTGCTTCAACAGTTCAAAACTCTTTGCCACTCCAGTGCTCCACTTGAATTCTTTTCTATCCCCTCTCATTGTTTCAGTTAGGGGTCCACAAATACTATTGAAGTTTCTAATGAACTTTCTATAAAAACAAGCCAAACCATGGAAAGATCTCATGTCAGTAGCAGTTCTTGGGGTAGGCCATTCCAGAATAGCCTTCACCTTCTCTGGGTCCATCTTGAGACCTTCTGCTGAGACAAAAAACCCCAAATACACTAACTCCCTCTTTACAAAACTACACTTCTTCAGATTAATCAACAGTTTCTCTTCTCTTAACTTCTCAAAGGCTCTCCGAATATGCATCAAATTCTCATCCAAGGTCTTAGTGAAAATCAAAATATCATCTAAATACACAATAACAAAACTTCCCAGAAATTCTTTTAGTACCTTGTTCATGAGCCGCATGAATGTGCTCAGTGCACTGGTTAGCCCAAAAGGCATGACTAACCACTCGTACAGGCCCTCTTTGGTCTTGAAGGTAGTCTTCCATTCATCTCCCTCTCAAATCTAGATTTGGTGATATACACTCTTCAGATCAATCTTTGTGAAATACTGAGCTCCACTCAAACAATCCATTAGGTCATCCATCCTTGGCAAGGGAAATTTGTACTTGATTTTTATCTTATTTATGGCTCGGGAATCTGTACACATCCTCCACTCCCCATCCTTCTTTGGTGCTAGTACTACAGGTACTGCACATGGACTCAAACTCTCCCGTATCAAACCCTTTCTCAACAACTCTTGAACTTGTCTGTTCAACTCCTCATTTTTTGCTAGAGTCAACTCCTCATTTTTTGCTAGAGTCATTCTATGAGCTACCTTATTTGGCAAATTGGCTCCAGGAATCAAGTCAATCTGATGACTGATCTTGGTTATTGGTGGTAAACCCTCAGGTACATTATTAGAAACAATATCCTGAAACTCATCAAACATCCTAGAAACTTCTTCTGGAACCTTCTCACTATCCTTCTTACTCACTCTAGGAATCAATGTATAACACACACGCTCATGCTTCATACCTTCTAAATTTTTTCTTCCATCTACATAACAAATTCTAGCACTACTACATAGCTTTTCTTCGGTCTCCTTCAGGGGTTTCAGCTTGTGACGAACCCCATCCTTTGTCAAGGAATAAGTGTTTGCATGGCCATCATGTATAGCTTGCCTATCAAACTGCCACGGCCTCCCCAACAACATGTGACATGCATCTATGGGGATGATATCATAGAGTACCTCATTATGGTAGCTCCCGATCTTGAACTTTACTAGGCACTGCTCATTGACCAAAACTTTGTGGTCTTTCTGCAACTAGGCAATCCGATATGGATGCGGGTGCCTTTCCCTCTTTAGTTTCAACTTTATGACCATCTCTTTTGACACCAGATTATTAGTGCTCCCACTGTCAACAATGACATCACAACATTTTCCTTCACACTTGCACCTTGTGTGAAATAGATTCTTCCTCTATTCTAGTTCCTTTTCCTCAGTCACCAGGGCTCTCCTAATCACTAGGGCTTCTCTCCTTTCAACATCATCTGAATGTTTAAATTGGGCCTCCTCATCTGCATGCACAACCCTTCCATGACCTTCTGGCCTTTTGTCTGCCCTTCCTTGGTGTTGTGGACATTCATAGGCTCGATGCCCTTCTTCACCACACTGGAAACACATTCCTTTGAAACCACCTCTTCCATCCTGTCTATATCTCCTCAGTTCCTCTACCTCTTTGATCACCACTGCTTGATCATGAGGGCTGTGAGTTGTCATTCCTATTTCCTCTCGCTAGTACCCACATTCTCACTTTTCTTTTCATCATTTCGCTTCCTCAAGGCTCTCTCCACCTTTCCACTTTTTTGGACCTCTTCTGGCTCTTGCTTGCTATCAAATCTTTTATCTTAAATTTTCTTCTTCCACTTTAGAGCAAACTGATACATATCCTCAATGGTTGTCATTCTACTAGTTTAACTCTCCTCAATGCTCACAAATTCCATTAAGATATCAGGATACCTTCTCCTTATTGGCCTCTGTGTGGCCTATTCTGATGATTATCTTGTGAAAATATTCAATATATTCTTTCACAGATCTTCTTCCTTACTTCAACCCTTGCAATTTCTTCAACATATCTAACTCGTAGTCCACTGGTATGAACTGCTTCTTCAGTTTCTCTACCATGTGATCCCATTTGGTGATATTTCCTTTTCCTCTTTGATTTCCTTCCAACTGGACCTCTTTCCACCAAATATTGGCATGGCCCTTCAGCTTCATTTTCACAAACTTAACCTGATCTGGGTCCTCTATTTCCTCATACTCAAAATATTCTTCTAGCTCGTTGATCCAATCGATCAACTCTTCTAGGTTCAGACTTCCGGAATAACTAGGGACTTCTACTTTGGGTCTTTTCCCAATCTTTGAAATGGACCTTCTTAGTCGCATTTGGTCTTGATCAATTGCTTCTTCTTTCTCTTCTACATTTGAACCTTCTTCCTCTCCCTCATCCTCACTTTCCTCCCTCAGGTTTAACCTTCTTCTCAACTGTTCTTGTAACACATCAATCTATCTTTGGAGGGCTGCCAGTGCATCTCTTCCACCAACATTTATGCCGCCTCGACCACCTTTGGCACCACCATGCCTACCAGGCATCACTCTTGGAGGCATCTTTCTTGACCTCGACCCACAACCACGGTCCTGGTGCAAACCGCCTCATGATCAACGATCTGTCCACATGCTCAAGAAAACTTGCTCTGATACCACTTGATGAGGGCACAACTCGAGACTTAGAAAATAACCCACAAACAAGAGAATAATTTTATTATTCAGAAAATGTAGCTTCTTACATGCAGAGGATCTCAAATCCCCAAGTTCTACAACACATGCAAGTTACAGAAAGCTATAGAATCACCCTTTCGCAATATGCGAGCTTCTCCCCAAAAAGTTACCCAAAAATTAGAAACCCACCCATAAATAGAGCTCCTCTTTAGTTTGGAGCCAAAAAAATATTCAAATTTGAGTTTAGGAGGTTTGGCACCAAAAAATTATAACTTGAAGTTCAAATTTCAAAAGAACATTTGCAATTGTATCTTCTAGAAAGTGCGCCAACTTTTCAGGGCCATAACTTTTGATCCGAGACTCCGATTCGTGAACTGTTTGAACCATTGGAAAGGTCTCAAAGTCAATAACACACTTAAAATCTTCTATGCCAATTTTGGCAAGTTTTGTGGCCATTCTGGGAACTCTAAGTGCCTCAAATCTAACTCAGAAGATTTTCAGGTGCAAATCAGGGAAACTAAAACTGTAATATCTTTCAACCCAGGAATAGAAAATAAAAACTGTAAATTGGGAATTTCATTATGATGAAAAGGGTATCCAAAAATGTTAAAACATCTAAAACCCGAGAAACTTGAAATTTAACTATTTTTGGGTGATGCAAGATTTCCCTTACACCATTGGATGCTCTTGCATCATATACATTGTATTCACATGTGCACATTACATTATAAACATTAAATATATATTGTAGAAACCTTGAGAACGAAAATGTTGCACACGTTCATATGTCTTACCTTAGGTTCATGTTTACCATGTAGGTCTAGTTGTAGTGCAAGGGACATATCTAAAACAATTCAAAGTTGTTTAGCATGGGATCCATTTTGTTGACTATCAACCTAATAACAAGGTATATCAATATAGTCACTTAATAATTGCTACCACTCTACATCTTCATGCAGTTCCACATGCACGTGGCCGAAGAAAATGAAGACTAGATAGTGATGATCATCAAAAAATTCTACATGTTATTGAAGAGCGGGTTGAACCAAAATCTTTGACTTAGATTATATCCATGGTTTTCAAGTTCACTTGTAACCCTATACATGTTCAAATGAGAACTTATAGTAACTTGTACATAGTTGTAAATCATTTTGTGTAAATTACAATTATATGTACATATTTTTTCCATGGAATTAAATTCTTAAGTTCAAGAATCTTTGATAGCATCATCTCTCACTTTTTTTGGAAACTATTTAAATTTCAAAATTAAGTATTATCTATAATTTATAAAATTATTGTACACATATATAAAACATAAATCAATGCAAATAAAAAAATAACTCTAACCCTTAAACCCTTAACCCTAAACCCTTGTACCCCCTACCCTCTATCTTTCTCCCACTCCCCCCTCTCTCTCTTGAAAGTCTCTCCCTCCTACCCACTCTTCCTCTCTCTCCTCTACCCTTAACCTTTAAACCCTACCATTTATCTCTCTCCCATTCTCTCTCTCAAGTCACTCCTCCTACTCCTATCCTCTCTCTCCTTAACCCTTAAACCCTAAACCCTTGTACACCTCTCTACTATTTATCTCTCCTACTCCTCTACTCTCAAGTTCTCCCCTCTCCCTAAACCTTAAACTCCATAATTTATCTCTCTCCCACTCTCCATCTCTTCTCAAGTCACTCCTCCTAGCCCCCTCTCCCTCTCTCTCTCCCTCACCTTAACCCTTAAAACTCCTAAACTCCTTGTACAACCCTACCTTTTATCTCTCCCACTCCCACCTTTAAAGTCTCTCCTCCCACCCCCTCTCCCTCTCTCCCCTACTCCTAAAACCATTAAACCCTACTCCTTATCTCTCTCCAATTCTCCCCTCTCTCTCAAGTCTCTCCTTCCTACCCTCTCCCTCTACTCCTTAACCCTTAAACCCCTTTGTACACCTGGCCAATTCTTTTATCTCTTCAACTCCTCTCAAGTCTCTCCCTCCTACCCTCTTTCCTCCTCAGCCTCTACCTCTAACTTTAAACCCTAAACCTTCTCTACTCCCTACCCTCTATCTCTCTCCCCACTCCCCCTCTCTCTCTTGAAAGTCCTCCTCCTCCTCCCCACTCTCCCTCTCAAGCTCCTCTACCCTTAACCCTTAAACCCTAAACTCTTGTGCACTCTACCTCTTTATCTCTCCCACTCCCCACCTCTCCTTTCTCAAGTCTCTCCTCCTCACACCTCCCTCTCCCTCTCTCCCTCTACCCTAAACCCTTAAACCCTACTCCTTTATCTCTCTCCCACTCCCCCCTATCTCTCTCAGTCTCTCAGCCTTCCTACCCCTCCTCTCTCTCCCCTCTACCCTTAACCCTTAAACCATAAACCCTTGTACAACCCCTACCCTTTATCTCTCTCCCAATCCCCCCCTCTCTCTCAAGTCTCTCCCTTCTACCCTCTCTCCCCTCTACCCTTAACCCTTAAACCCTGTTGGTTGGAAATTTTGTATTCTTGTGAAAGCATACAAAATTGTGATTTCAACCACAAGACGTGAGTTTGAACTCTCCTAATTAAGGGAAGGCTCCCTCTTTAACTAAATAAAACTAAATGGATAGGACAACAATCATTCCTCTTATTTCAGGAAAGATTATATTCTCTTCTCTTCAAAGAAAAGAAACAGTATATGTTGATAAAACTTAATACAGTAGCAATGCAGTGGAATAAAGAAAGAGGAAATAAAGTTTCCTGAAAGCGCAGACTTCCGTTATTTCCTCCAAGACGGGAAAACAATTCAATAAGCACAAAGTCTTGAAGAATGAAATCCTATCAACCCTTTTCAGAATGATTACTTTATGAAAATATACAACATAAAACAGCGCAAAGTCTGTAACTATGAAGTATCTATTAACTATTCTAGATGAGAATTAATACTAGCACACAGACTTGCAATTGTTCTCAATTTCTAATACTAACTATAAATTCAATCTTCACATTTACAACACAAAAACTGCAGATATTTAAATCGAATATCTGTTCAGCAATATTCTACAATTCTCAAGTAATCACAAAATGATGCTCCAAAATGACATAAGAACATAAAGGGTGCAAAATAAGAATTCAGCTCAAAGTTTGAAATTCTGATTTCTTGATATTACTTGAAAATTCACAATTATCAACTATAAAGCTCAAAGACTTTATGAGTATAAAAATCTGCAGAGTTTTCTTGCTTGCTGAAAAGATATTCTATTACAATAGACCCCTCAAGTATTTATAGGAGGAAGGCCTGGAGAAAAAGGTGGGAGAATCTCAACAAACTTGAGAAAATATCTCAACCAATAACTAATTGCGATTGACTTATTCAAAATTACAATCCAAATTGTGATTTTTTTTGTAAGATTTTACATGTAATTACATTTTTCAAAATTGCAAGGAAAGAACACTTGCAATTGCAAAACATTGTTTTTACATATATTTGTCAAAAGTAAAATATATAAAACAACCTAATATTTTAATTTGTTTCATTCCTATCTTTGAAAGATAAGAATTTGCTGATGATTGTCTGCAATTCATTCAGATCAGGGCCTAGTGTGTTCTTGGCTACTGCAACAGTCTTAAAGATTACATCAAAGTATCTGATTGTTACAAGTCTATGTTCTTCATAAGAAGTTTGCATTTTATCAAGGATTATCTGATGATTAACAAATTTGTGAATCAAGTCCATGGTAAAATGCTCTGATTCCAATTGTTGACGAAGATTGGCTGCCATTTCTGTAGTAACTAAATCAGCTGCTAGTAATTCATCTTCTTGATTCAAAACTGTACAAGAGATTTTCTCAAAACTTGAAAGAATATCCTGCTGAACTTCATCATTCATTTCTAATGTGGCCTGGATATCTTTGATAAGATCTTGAATAACTAATGACTTATTCGTCATAAGTTCTTCAAACTCTATGTACTTCTCTCTGTTTGGTAAGATTGAGTTGCTGCATAGAATTTGTAACTTGACTTGATCTATCTCATGCCAGATTTTTAAATCCTTTTCAAGCGATTCCAAAATTTCCTTGAAGGCTTCCAAAGTTTGATTTAGCTTTATTTGGCTATTCTGACATTTTTGAGAACTTGCAAGGTCTTTTCAATCATTGGAATGCTTTGATCAATCAGCTAAGTTATCCATGAATCAACTGCTTTGGCCTTTTGTGCAATTCTTTCTAATTGCCTAACCGATTCATTAGGAGGAGCTGCAGATAGAGAACCAACTGCTTCTGATGATCCAGTAATCCTTTGAATAACTGAAATTAGCTGATCATTATCCTCCTTGAGCTTTTCCTTTTTGGCTAAAAGTTCATTATAGCTTTGTGCCAAAATTGTCATTGAACTATGAGCATCTTGCATCATATTGGCATGAGTCTACTTGCCCAATTCCACTCTAGTGAACCTGTAATTAGAAACCTGCATCTCTTCATGTGGTTTATCAACAAGAGGTTCTGCAATCTCAGCATATTTCATTTTATTGCTGTCAACAAAAACTTGTGAGATTGTTTTTGCCTTCTTTGCAATCATTGGTTTTGATTTCTTCAATTTTTGGAAATCAAAAATATCAGGAGACACTGCTTGTTTCTTTCTTTTGGGAGTAACTGAATTCAACCATGGAGGAAGATCCAAGGTTGTCACATCTGAAATAGCAACTGCAGTCTCTATAGAAATAGGCTGAGTTTGTGTTACAACAGAAATTTTAGAGGGTGCCTCAGTTTGTATAGCAACTATGTTTTGTTCAGAAGACAAATTATGACTAGGATCAACCATGAAAGAATCAAAGCTTGTTACATATGTATCTATTTCTGGGAGAGTTATTTCTGACATGGCTGGAAAGATTGGATTCGTATCAAAAATATTCTCCAAGTTATTGGGCAAGCTTCTCATGGGAGTATTCACTATTGATAAAGACTGATGACTAGCCTCTTGAGGTGGAATAGAAGGAACAAAAACTGTGGAGAAGGAATCAACATCACTGTCGATAGGGGACATAGGAGATATGGCTGATTCTGGTATTGGAGCTTCAATGTGAGGAGTTATCTCACTTAGAATGATAGAGGTTTCAAAAACCTCTTCTTCTTCTTCCTGATCCAAAACTTGAATCTGCATTTGATTAACTTCCTTTCCCTTTAGTGTTTCCTTTTCCAATGGTTGTTCCACAGCTCGGCTTACCTTCAACTTAATTCTAGTACCTGAAGAGGAAGCTCCTTCTTTTGATTTCTCTCTAATTTATGATTTCAATCCTCTAGAACCAGCTGGATCATCTTCAGCCATAACTCTGATTTTAATAGTCTTAACACCTATGCTTTTGAGCCAAGAGTTGGTATTTGCCAAGATTGACTGAAACCTATCAAAGATAGAGATAGATTCTTTTTGAGACCACTGGATTGCAGGAATGGGGGCATTAGCAACTCCTTGTTCTTCATATTCAAGATCTAAAATCTATCTATCATCAATTACACCCTGTGGAACTAAGGTCAGATTCAGATCAATAATTTGCTCCTCTGTGAGCCTGCAATAATCCATTCTGTATATATCTTTTTCTGTTCGGAGGTCTGCCCAAATGTCTTCAATGTGGTGGACATGAGTGAAAGCT
This sequence comes from Sequoia sempervirens, assembly GCA_007258455.2. Lineage (NCBI taxonomy): Eukaryota > Viridiplantae > Streptophyta > Pinopsida > Cupressales > Cupressaceae > Sequoia > Sequoia sempervirens. Next base: position 26,500 of record VDFB02268687.1, read on the forward strand.
CTTTTAATTTTGTCTTTCATCCTTCTATAATCAAAATCCACTCTCGCCTGAAATCTCTTCAATGTTATTTCCTGAAGTTCAGTCTCCATTGCTTTGGCTCTTGAGGAAGTTGTTAAAGAATACCTCCCAATCACCAATGGATTATGTGATGAAATACTGACTCCAGTCTTATGTTGTGTAGCTTGACGTGAATGCACTGTCATCAACTATCTTCCTAGCTCCATCAGAATAATTTTATCAGTCAGATATCTTGGAAGCATATAAGGTTGGTCTTCAAAGCATCCAACTCTCATATAGGTGAAAGTAGGGAATTGAAGAAATAAGCAACCATACTCATTTACTTTATTCCAAGCTATCTCAGATACTCTATTATTTGCTAATGCTTTGTCAAATAAACACATAAAATAACCAAAGAAAGCATCTTGAACTCTTCTATAATGTGCCCAGCTTGGTTTTAAAGTCAGCTGATCATAATATTCCCATACAAGTACCAATGATCTGTCACCTTTAGGAGATAGGCCTGGAAAATGCATCAATGAAGCTGCTATATAAACCAAATATGAGTTCATGTAGAAGGTAAGGGTGGTAGGAACCTGTGCAAGCTATTCACACAAACTGTCACTGAATATCTCTCCCTAGAATATTGGATGCTGTGCTTTTCTAATAAACACCATGGACTTATACATCCAGTTTTCAAACACATTGGAAACCTTCAATCCTGCTATTCTTCTAAAAAGAGTGATCATATCATTAATTTCTTCTTTAAAATCAGACCGATACAATTTGGGTATCCGGGTCACACAAGGTCGTGGTTTGAGAAGCCACTTAGAATTGATATGTTTGATACAATCATTCTTTTTCTGTTCATAATGTTTATGAGCACTCTTCAATGTGATCTTTGAATATGTAGTAGCATCAGGAACTCTGAAAATTTTAATGATTGTCTCAGCATCAAGTCTAATAACCACGTTGCCATCATCATCTTTGATAGTTCTAGATTGATTGTAAAAATGGGATGCACATGCAAGAACGAATTCAGGTTCAAGGGTAGCAACAGGAAAAGAAGACACCAGATGAATATGACTCCTCAGCAATTTCTGCATGTCAGGAGAAGTAGATTTCTCAGCTCTCCCAAGAAACTCGGACATATCAACATGCCCAATTTCTGTGTCCTTGATTTCATCAATATTTGAAACCACATGAGACGGGGAAATCTCATTCTGATATTTATCAAATTTGTATTTCATCTTTTTGCTTATTGGAGAAGTTGGTTCGTCTGTCATTGAACAGGAATCTGCAAGACTGCGGTGAAAACCCCATAAGGTTAGAACATCATCAGCATCAACGTGAGTGGACATGGCGAAACTCAAACCCTAGGACAATGAAATGGTTAATGGAGAAATGATGGAAGGTGGATGTTGAAGATGAATTCAGAATTTGATGGAATGATGGCAGTCAAAAACAATGTTTTGTCTTCTTAAAATAGCAAGACAAAGAGATTTTTGGCTTGGATTTGGAATTTTGTCCAAAAAAGGTCAACTTTTGTGCTTTTTAAGGCATTTTGGGTTTTTCACTGACTTTAGCAATTTTTAGAAAGGCAGTCGAGATTTTTTGGAAGTTTAGCAATTTTATAATTTTGCAATTTTGAAAATTGTAATTCCAGTCGTAAATACCGACTTGCATTTTTGCACTAAAAACCCGAAATATGACACAAAGTGAAATATTTGTGGAAAATGATAATGGAGGATTTGAGTTGGGTGGATGAAAATGAAATGGTATATGGAAGTTTTATTGCTGAAAAGATGGATGAAGGCGAAATGAAATAAAAGTTTATTGTTGGAATGGCGAAATGATGAAAAATGCGTTTTCATCATATAAGGCATTTTATGAGTCGAAAATGCATTTGGTATGAAGTTGAATAATGTAAGGAAGGTATGTGAGGTACAAAATATATGAAATGAAGGGCGGATTTGGATGAGATGAAGGGAAATGAAGGGTGAGTGGAATATGAAAGGTATATAATAAAAACGCGTTTTGAATAAAGATGAGGTAGATGGCGGTGAAAATGCATTTTGAAAAGGGCGAACTAAATAACAGTGAGAACACATTATATAAAGGTGGACAATAACTAAGAAAACACATTTTAGTTAAGATAAAAACAAATATCAACAAATATATATAATCCGATTTTGACAAAGACAAAAAAAACGTGTAGAAATAAAAACGCGTTTTGGAAAGAGACGTTAAAATCTGAAACACAATACATGAATGACAATAACGTTAATATAAAATGATAAGTAACAGAAAAACGTTTAAAAAGAGACCAAGAAAAATATAACATACCTGAAAATGAGTTTGCAAATGAAAATAATGATGAAGAAACCCAAGGGGCGTCCAAAAAATGAAAGAGTGATGGCTATTTACTACTAAAAATCCGAACTTCAAGCTTTGAGGTCGATGAAATCTCCTTAAAAGAGGGAAGTCAAAGCCAAAAAGGATTCAAATAACTCGAATGAGAACAGCGTCGTCTAGTTTTTGAAGTCTTTTGCAACATAAAATGTCATCAAAACATGAAATCGGGGTTTTAAGCAGTCATAACATTTTAACTTGGCAAAATCGGGCCTTTAAGATCATTTAACAATTTCATTTGAAACAAATTCGGGCTTTTGGGAAGTTTTTACAAATGTTTTAAATGAAGTCGGACCTTTTTTTATCAAATAGCAATTTTGCATAAAGTAAATCGGGCTTTTAAAGCCTCATAACAATTTTGCTTTTTGTCAAAAATGAAACTTAAAACAAATTCGGACTTTTGAGCCACTTAAGCAATTTCGGGATTTTGAATAACTTTAGCAATTTTGCCTTTAAGTTAAAATTTCCCTATTTGCTGAGTTGCTCTAAAAAACCGAATTTGGTCAAAAAGACACTAAAAATGACTGAGAAAATGACGAAAATGGAAATGAAAGAGGGAAAAAGAGTAGCCCAAAGGTTTATAAACCTAAAACTGAGATTTGTCACTCTTTGCACCTCGTAATACGTGCCTTAGAGAAGAAAAGTCTCAAATTTTATGAAAATTTTGATTGGTTATCTGAATTTTTAAAATGAGTCAAAAATTCAGGATAACAAACCCTAAACCCTTCTACTCCCTACCCTCTATCTCTCTCCCACTCCCCCCCTCTCTCTCTCTTGAAAGTCTCTCCCTCCTACCCACTCTCCTCTTGAGCTCGTCTACCCTTAACCCTTAAACCCTACCCTTTATCTCTCTCCCACTCCCCCCACTCTCTCTCAAGTCTCTCCTCTCACCCTCTCCTCTCCCCCCTCTGCACCTAAACCCTTAAACCCTACCCTTTATGTCTCTCCCTCCCCCCCCTCTCTTGAGATCTCCACCCCTCCTCTACCATAACCCTTCAAACCCCTTCCACCCTTTATCTCCCCTCCGTCTCCACCCCCCCTCCCCTCTACCCTTCTTCCTCCACTCTATCTCCCCTCTTGGTCTCCCTACCCTTGGCTCCACCTTCTTCCCTAAGACCCCCCCTTTATCCTCTCTCCCCCTCAAGTCTCCCTTTCCTCTCTCACCATATACCCCCTACCCTTTATCTCTCTCCCACTCCCACCTCTCTCTCTCTCAAGTATCTCCCTCCTACCCCCACTCTCCCTTTCTCTCCCACTCCCTCCATATCTCTCTCCCAAGTCATAATTTAATAAGAATATAATTTATATTTATATTAATATTAAATATTAATTTTTAATAGAGAGGGTTCGACCAAACATTTTTAGAATGTTTGATCGAACCCCATTCAAATCTATTTTTTTATTGTATGTTAAATGGGTTCTATTGAACACTAGTTCGGTCGAACCCCTATTCGACCGAACCCACTTATTTTCATCCACATCCTCTCAGGAACCAAAATTGCTCAGAATTTTGCACTTCGAAGCTCGATTTGAGAATGAAAATGGAGGAGATCTCAGAAACCCAACTGGTATCAGGTTTCCCTCAAAACGAGCTATCCAACGAATATAATTTTAATATCTTTTGATTATATTATCTATTTGTTTTTTAAGTTTTATTAAAATAGGTTTTTCACCGAAAACAAAACTCTTTGTTCTGCACATGTGGAAAAATAGAAGATTATCAATTTTTTTAGAAAATATGAGTGCACCAGATATTGGAGTCCTTGATCCAACAATAAAAAAAAATTGACACATACAATAAAAGTTGTGCGTTATACGGTCGTGTTATGTCTGAATTGTAATTGATTTGACTTTGAAACTTGATTAAGGAAAAAATATTTAATAAAAAACTATCTAACCATGTGGAAGCACTAGATATCGAAGTTACAAATCTAAATTCGAAAGAATTAGAATTTTATCTTTCAAGGAAAAAATGTTTTGCGTTATACGGTGTGCGTCACTTTTTAAAAATGTTGTTTTTTGAAAAAAAACCAATTTTCGCGGGAGATGGAAAAAGAAGTGCAATCTGATTCCAAAAATTTTGAAAAAAATATTTTTAGAATCTACAGACAAAATGTGACAAGACTCGAGTTTGCATCATCTTCAAATTCCTCACGGTTTAACCGCTATAGGTGCCCGAATGTGAAGATTTAGTTAAAAAAAATAAAATATCAGTGTCCAGTTTGGCCAAAAATTGTAAACCACTATTGTGGGATCACCCCAAGTAGAGACTCATATTTTAGATCTAAATGATAGTATTGAGGACATAAATTTCCTCTTATAAGACATTCATCCATCAAATGTATCTTCATTTAAGTTTAGGTTATTTCTCAGGGGATTCAAATTATTATTTTTAGTAAGGTCCTTTATGCCTATAGGATGCACTTTATTAGGGGGTCTACTTACTAAATAGTTTGCATATTTTTTTTGGACTCTTACCATTTAGATCTTGATGACACTACTAAGGATATTTAATTTTTCTTTATGGCAGCTTTGATGTTGTTAATAACATGGACTATAGTTCTTAAATCTTGTGATCCACCATCATCATCATTCATGTTGAAACCTTCTTTAAAAGTACTTAGTTCTTGATTCAATTCTCATATAAATGCTAGGAGTCATTCTAGGTCCTATTTGGTAGCTAATTTGATTCATTAATAAGTAATAAGATGCCTTCTCCAGTCACAATCTTTAGACAATAGGTGTTATCTCCTAAAATATTTGAGGTTTGAAATGGACCTAACCATAGTTGATCAAAATTCTCATGTTCTCTTTTCTTCTTATGAGCCTTTATCCCAACATACGACCATATATGGTATCCTAAAGATTTTGACTTGATCACTCTTATCAAACTCCAGTTTCATTGTTGTCTAGTGCTTTGTAAAATGTTCAATGGGATTGTCTCTTTTTTTTAGATGCAACAATTGGGGGACCCTAGCTTCTAATTTCTTATTAGTGTCCAAGTAGTTCTATACAAACTAAAGCATAAGAAAATTTATAGGATTTACTAGAAGCAAACGATGAAGACCATAGACAAGATGGCATGGTAAAGTTCCTAACCCTAACTTGACTCTTATTCCATCAATCCATAAACTGTATTTCAACATTACATGCCATTCTCTAGGGCTCTTTTCAAAGAACTTTTGAATAATGTCTAATAGGTTCTTATTTGTTGATTTAGTGAACCCATTTCCTTATGGATTATTGCTAGATGAAAATTTTAGAACATACACATGCCCAAATGTCTAATTTAAAAATGTTATGGATGAAAATGTGGGTCCATTATCACATATTAAAGAATAAGGGCCTCAAAGCCTTGTCAACATATCCTCTTACATAAATTTGATAACTACCTCAATCTCACATTATTACAACTCTAGGTTGTGGTCTATCTAGTGTAATAATTAGTAGCATTTAGGATATACTTATGACCAGTAGAGGAGGTAAATTTTATCACTGATAATGTTTAATCTCCATTGTACAAAAGGGCGTATCTCCATAATTGACTATAGTAGTTGACCTAAGTTCCTTTCCTTTATTGTTGTCTAGAAAATGTGATACGATCTTAAATGAGATTGCACATCTTTAAAGATAGTTGGCCAATAATAACTTTCTCTCAAGTTGTAGTGTGCAAATGTGATTGCTAAACCATGTCAAATACCATTTTTTTTTGTAAAATTCCTTCAAGACTTGATCTTCTCTTTCCTTTTTTAGACACCTCAAGTATATTCCCTCATGATTCCCTTTGAAAAAAATCCTTTAATCATGCACTTTTGGCTTTTTAAATGTAGTTATCTCTTCTATGTGTGCTTTAAGAATGTGTAATATGTGGTTCAACAAATAATGTATGATATCAACATACCACTCATCTCGAGATACTACATCTAATACATATTAGTGACATGATAGGCCTAGATCCACTTCAGCCATGGTTTTAGTTTGCACTTGTCATCTAATAAGTTTTATGGGGATTATTTCTATGTCAAATTCCTAAAGTATAATAACCCACTTTTCCCTATTGTCTCCTCACTCATTTTACACTAGTAAAATTTTCACAACATATATGACTAGTGAAATTACTTGACTTTTTAGAATATAATGGAAAAAATTAGTAACATCTCTCACCAAATCATAAGCTTATTTCTCAACAATAGGATACTTCAATTCTACATCCATGAATGGTGCCCTCATGAAAGCAATGTTTCTTTCATCTGAAGGATCTTTCCTTTGAGTAAGCATGACTGTGAACATATGGTCTAATGTGAAAGAACAAATGTAAAATGGTTTGGAACAATTAGGACTCAATAGAACAAGGGCATCTACAATAGCCTTCTTTATTTTTTTTTAAATTGAAGATTAACTTTAATAGGTCTCTAGTTTATTTAGCATCCTTTTTTAACATTGTATTTAAAGGTCTTACATTTTGTGTGAAGCTTGTGAAGAAGTTTTTTACAAAATATATCTTACCAAAAAAAGACTTCAATTCTTTCTTCCTAGTTAGAGAATAGATCTTCATGATTGCCTCTACTCATTCTAGATCAGCTGAAATCCCATGTGCTAAGATAAGATGACCTAGAAGTTTACCTTTTGTCACCCTAAAAGCACACTTCTTTGCATTCAAGGATATCCCATGATCGTTACATCTGTATAGTACTTCCTCGTATCTTCTATGTGATCACCTCTTGGATGGATTAACTACTAGTCAAACATACAAAGAGCATGATAAACCATGTTGTACTATTAGTTGAGCTTTTGACTAATGCGGTTACTTCTAACCAAGGTAGTAATTCAAAAAACATTAGAACAAGTTCATCAAACATCAAATCAATAATAACCACTTCTTTTTCTTGGTGTGCAACATATGTGCACATACTTGATGAGAAAAGAAAGAAGATGAACATGAAAAATTCAAAGTGTGTGTTTCTTCAATATGTGTTGGTAGGGCTCGTGTATTGCGAAACTAAAATATGCATATGTTTTGGCTTTAATTTTTACAATCAAAAACCCCCAAAATGTGTCCAATAAAAGCATAAAATATCAAGAATGTTGATCCGATGATGGTCAATCAAATAAATTATCATGTTAGCTACATTTATTTATGGTATGAGTGTCTTAGCATATATTAAATTGTTTCATATTAAAAGCTAGAGCAGCCAAAAATACTTATAGTCCTGATTCTCATTAATCTTTTTTTTTCTCAAACACAAACATAATTAAACATACATTAAACAGTACTATCTACATTAATGTTAATCAAATAAAGCAAGTGAAGGAGAAGGAGAATATAAATGAATAAAAGAATTTTGAAATTTTAACGATGTTCATAAAACCAACTGTCTATAGAACCCCAAATCGAATCTTTAACCATTCTCAAATTCCCTTCGAAATCAACTCTCCTATTATAAATCTTTACCAAAGCGGATCACCAGAAAAATGCTGAAAAGACAAAGCCTGCAGCGGTACAACTATGGAAGGATTTTCAATCTGATAGATGACTTAGCTTTCGGGATTGTGGTTATCCTCGTACGTAGTGATCACTATTTCTTACCATTATAATAATCCCTGTACATAAGTAAGGAAATAACGTGTTCCTCACTTATGAGGGCGATTTGATTTCCCTCCACGCGTAGCAGATAACGTAATTACAAGGGACAAATGTTGTCATTACAAGGTTCATCACTCACACGATAAATCCGCTTGAACGGCCACATAATCCAAGGTGCCTCATCGTACAATAATTTCTTCTGGGGATCAGAAATCTACACCCTTATCCGCTTGAACAACTAACAATCATGTCCTACAGTAACTGGTTTGCTGTAGATTAGGTAGATATGAAAATGAGAATGGAGTTCTATCCAAGTACAAAAGGATTAAGGATTAATAGCTATGTGCAATATAACAATTAGGATGTTCACATTATCTTAGGTGAAGTGAAATATATAAATTAAGGCCCCCCCATATGTGTAACATATAAGGAAAGAGAAATGATCCTATGAACAACGCCATGTTAGGTACCCATGTAAAAGAAGATCTCTCATAAATGAAGAAAATGAGAAAATCCATAGGAAAATCCTTTTTCCTCCTATTTCCCTCAATTAAAGGAAAGAAAATACCCCCCTAAGGTTAGGTGGATGAAAAGATGGGTCTCAAGAAATAAAGCTTGATGATGTACCCATGTAAAAATAGAACCCCTCCAAACAGAAGAAACCCCCCAAGAAGAGAGAAGGGACACCTCCCAAATGATAGAGGAGAGAAAAGGGTAGATTGTGCTACCTCCAAAAATAAAGTGATTTGTTGATGTCCTTGCACTTGCATAAAGAATCCACATGATGGAGAGAATGATAATGCAAAATATTTTAGAACAATTGTTGAAGTAGGTCCCTTTGCAATGAATGATACACCTTCCTTTGAAAAGAAATAAAACTAAGCTATAAGTCTATTGTATTCCCACTCCAAAGGGGGATGGAGGGTGAGAATAGGAAGATATTTGGAAAACATGATCATGTAATTCCAAGATAGTGCTTAAATTTTTCAAAGTTTGATCAAGACTCATAGGCCTAATTGTGGAAGATGTTAATGTGGAAGAATAAAATGGAGATGGAGTAGAAAGGTTTATAAGTACCTCATTATATCTAAAGATAAACTATCATCCTAGGAATAAAGAGAAATTTAAATAGGTCCCAATACTGAAACTTTGTAAGGTACTTATTCTCAAAGATGGTCCTCTAAAGAGAGGCAAAGAGAACCCCCAAAATAGAGTAAAAGTACATCTCTCTATGCTTCTCAACAAAGACAATCCTAAATGATCATAGGGTATCATGTCTAAAAATTGAAGAGGCACAAGACAATCTGAAACAGGATCATCTGGGAATGGTTGAGTATTAGGATCTTTGTGTATTTCCCAAATTTTAATCCAAAGAGTATATGGACACTCAAAATGATCAATAGCATCCAAAGTGGCATCATCGATATGCATTGTAATAACTCCTAGAACATTATCCGTTTTACAATTCCATGCAAACTTCTTACTATCAATACCAAGAAGGGGAACAAGATTATATAGATATGGCAAAGGTGAAGCCATCTCAAGTGCTTCAATATACCATCTCTCAATTGTGTATAGTTCCCCCTTTCCAACACAATCACAATAGGACGCAATAAAAACCCAATAATCAATTATAACAAATCTCCAAAAAATACAAAGACAGTAACCTTCAAGAACAAATAGAAACTCCCCAATACTGCAAATGAAGTGAAACTAATATCAAACTTCAATGAATTAAAAGCACCACCAAATAGAAAAATATGAGAGAAATTCCTCAACCACTACAAAGGTGATAAAAATACCTTTCCATTGATATATGGTTTACGAAAATCGACCTTCTTTTGCAATTTAGATATGCAAAAATGAAAAAAAGGCCTATAAAGGAACTTTCAAAATCTTCTAGAGCTCTCAGTCACACCATATGACCACATTCATCCTCGACAGCAAAATAAATAACCCCAACCAATCAAGTCTCACCAAGCTACCAACAAACCTGGTTTAGTAGAGCTCAATCAACAAGCACCAATCACCACAAACAGGAGACAACCTCTTCACAATCTAAGTTTTGCTCACAAAATTAGGAGGCACTTCAAATCTATTTAAGGATTCAAAAACAACCTCTTGCAAACACTGTGGGATTAAAATCCCAAACAACTTCAAACACAAGGGGCCCACCTCCACTTATGCACACTTTGAAACCCTAAAATGAAATATTTTAGGGAAAACTTTATAAAGTTTGAAAAAAATTTCTACATCAGTGAAAAAACTCACCCCTCTTCAACAAAGAATCGAGCCTGTGTGTCCAAAAGAACATATTGGCAATGAATGGCAGAAAACTGCTCTAGGAATTGAAACACAATCACAAATAGTTGCAATCGTCCTAGAAAATCATGTAGCCACCTCCCAACACAAAAATCGTGGCCACAAACGAAACTCACAACTCACAAAAAATAAAAATTGGCCTCAAGGTAGAGAAATTGGCCTCCTTCAAATAGGGAAATCATTCCCTCTTGTGCAAATTTTTGGGGAATAATTTCTCCCACGTGGTCAAACTTCTAGAAGAGAAACTTCTAGACTCTTGTGCCATCGACCTCCAGACCATGCTTGTGATTTTACTATTCTATATTCTACAAAACTCTAAAGACCTATATAAATAGAGGCAGATGCAATGTTGTTATTCACTCCCAGATGGAGTCCAGCTCTGTAGAGCTATAAGGAGTCAAAAGTTGTATGGTTGTATGTTTGTGAAGGAGCAGAAGCTCCAAGTTATAATGATAGTATGTTAAGAATGAGCAACAGCTCATAAGGTGTTTGTAAGAATCACTGTAATGTGTTTTGATTATCTAATATAATCTATGTTTGTCATTTTAGTCTGCTCTATCCTCTCCCCTATTTTCTACATGTGGTATCAGAGCCGATGGTGAACCTGAGGAGAAGCTAAAAATGCCACTATTTTGTTTGTGTTAGATGATTGGAATGCAAATGCTAACGAAATCGCTATAAAGGTGTTTGAGGTCACTGTTTGGATTGCAACAGTTTAAGCCAAGTCACTAAAGCTGCCAGAGAAGCCGTTGAAGAAAAGGATGTCGGTCAGGTATGAAGGTTGTAGAATATAATTCATTGCAGTCTGAAGACATTGTCAGAAATTTGATGGAAAGGAAAAACTGCCATAGCAGTTAAGGGGAGATTTGCAAGAGGCTCGTAGCCAAGAAGAACCTGTGTCTTGAAGGTTGTCATGTAGAAATAATAGAAGATGCCAACTGAAAGAAACTGAGATTGTAATGTTAATTAGTGGTAGAAATTAGGGGCGAGTGTTGGGGAATAATTTCTCCCACGTGGTCAAACTTCTAGAAGAGAAACTTCTAGACTCCTCTGCCACCGACCTCCAGACCATGCTTGTGATTTTACTGTTCTATATTCTAGAAAACTCCAAAGACCTCTATAAATAGAGGCGGATGTAATGTTGTTATTCACTCCCAGATGGAGTCCAGCTCCATAGAGCTGTAAGGAGTCAGAAGTTGTATGGCTGTATGTTTGTGAAGGAGCAGAAGCTCCAAGTTATAATGATTGTATGTGAAGAATGAGCAACAACTCATAAGGTGTTTGTAAGAATCACTGTAATTTGTTTTGATTATCTAATATAATCTGTGTTTTTCATTTTAGCCTACTCTATCCTCTTCCCTGTTTTCTACATAAATCGCCCCTCAATAGATTGAAAGGGTTGAATCGACCTTCAATATAAAAATTTGTGCCACCACTACAAAATCGTGACCTCTTGAATAACAGATTCAAGTGTAGATTTTCACGTGCCCTACACTGATACACATCGATCCTTAAGAAGCAATATGTGGCCTGCAGCTAGGCAGCAAAAGCTCCACGAAAAAAAATACCACACTCCCTCCACAAATCATTCAAATCGTTGTCTCTTTAGGAAAAAAATGCTTCTCCAGCTCATGCAGCCCCAAGAGATGACAAAATCATGCTCAGATGAAGAGGGCACACCCTCAATCACCAAAAAAAATGACACTCCTTGCAGATTGAAATGCCTCTCTCCACAGAAAAATTTTCCTCTTAAAAAATGGGTTTTCATAGAGAAGATCAATCCTTCAATAGAGAAATTGTGACTTCAACAAGTAGAACCGCACCCTTTAATGCTCACAACAGAAAACAAGGTATATCACAACCTTAAAGTGAGAATGCCTTCTTGACTCGAGAAATCATTCCCAACCACAATGAATAGTTCACAACCTTCAAATCTGGAGATGAAAATTACATTCACTAGCAAGAGGAATTGAAATTGAGGCAATTTTGAAATTTACAAAATTTTAAATGTCGAAAAACAAATCAAATTGATCTCACAGATCTCTAGCGAAAGCTCTCAGGAAGGAGTTGCAGTTGGGTTGCTTTGATACCATGTGAGAACAAAGCACCTAGGAAAATCAACTACAGAATAACCTTCACGAGATAGAGAGGAGCACCATGCTACTTTGCAAAGAGATAAATGAAATATGAGATTATATTACATATTGTACACATTTCCTTAAGAAGGCATAAAAGGCGGGTGACGGGTGAGAAACTTCCCAGCATGGGAAAAACTACTCGAATAACAAAATGCAAAATTATGCCTAAGTTAAAACTTAAGACTAAGGTAAATGTAATTTATTCTAACAAAAAATATATTCATTCTCCATCTAATATTGGAACTTCTTCAAAGAACCTTTCACATATGAATGATACTAAGACTATTATCCTTCCCCTCCTTCTAAATACCATATGTAGTTGAGGACATTCCTACTACACCAATTACTAGTTTAGAGTTGTTTCTTCAAGATCTTCCAATGAGTATTTGTAATAGGATTATATATATCTTCATGATTCACCTCACGAGGCAAATTCCTACCAAACACATTTTCTTTGTTTGTAGAGACTCATATTTTAGATCTAGATAATACTATTGAGGACATTAATTTCCTCTTGTGAGACATTCATCTATCAAATGTATCTTCATTAAAGTTTAGGTTATTTCTCAGGGGCTTCAAATTATTATTTTTAGTAAGGTCCTTTATGTCTATAGGATGCACTTTATTAGGGGATCTACTTACTAAATATTTTGCATATTTTTGTGTACTCTCACCATTTAGATCTTGATGACACTACTAAGGATATTTAATTTTTCTTTATGGAAGCTTTGATGTTGTTAATAACATGGAATATAGTTCTTAAATCTTGTGATCCACCATCATCATCATTCATGTTGAAACCTTCTTTAAAAGTACTTAGTTCTTGATTCAATTCTCATATAAATGCTAGGAGTCATTCTAGGTCCTATTTGGTAGTTGATTTGATTCATTAACAAGTAATAAGATGCCTTCTCTAGTCACAATCTTAAGCCAACAGGTGTTATCTCCTAAAATCTTTGAGGTTTGAAATGAACCTAATCATAGTTGATCAAAATTCTCATGTTATCTTTTCTTCTTATGAGCCTTTATCCCAACATATGACCATATATGGTATCCTAAAGATTTTGACCTGATCACTCTTGTCAAACTATATTTTCACTATTTTCTAGTGCTTTGTAAAATGTTCAATGGGATTGTCTCTTTTTTTTAGATGCAACAATTGGGGGATCCTAGCTTCTAATTTGTTATTAGTGTCCAAGTAGTTCTATACAAACTAAAGCATAAGAAAATTTATAGGATTTACTAGAAGCAAACGATGAATACCATATACAAGATGGCATGGTAAAGTCCTAATGCTGACTTGACTCTTGTTCCATTAACCCATAAAGTGTATTTCAACATTACATGCCATTCTCTAGGGCTCTTTCCTAAGAAATTTTGAATAATGTCTAATAGGTTCTTATTTGTTGATTTAGTGAACCCATTTCCTTATGGATTATTGCTAGATGAAAAATTTACTACACATGCTCAAATGTCTAATTTAAAAATTTTATGGATGAAAATGTGGGTCCATTATCACATATTAAAGAATAAGGGCCTCAAAGCCTTGTCAGCATATCCTCTTCCACAAATTTGATAACTACCTCAATCTCACATTATTACAAGTCTAGGTTGTGGTTGTAGACATCTAAATTTGGACACTTAATTTATCCAAATTCATCCCCTTTCATCTTATTTTCGTTAATTAAATAATACTACTATTATTTAATTAATATACTTAATTCTGCCAAATCCCTAAGGTATTTAATCAATAATACCTTATCTTTTTAATCCTCCTTCTATCAATTGAATTAAATAAATATTCCATTTATTTAATTCCCTTCATGTCACATCCTCCATCGTTTTTATCTTATCCTAATCCTTCTTCTAATCCCATCATTAAGGTGTGCACATGCCTAATCTTTGATTAGGATGTGTAACATCCTCCAACTTTTGCAAGTTGGCTTCTAATCTTTCTTAGCCACCTAACCTTCCTCTAACCCCTCATCAACTTGTCTAACCACCCCCTTTAGTCAAATCTTCCCATCTCCCAAGGAATTTTTAATTCCTTTTTGTCTTCCCAAAGTCCTTTGAGGAATTTTTAATTCCACTCTCATTTTTCAAGGAATATTAAATTCCTTTTCTCTTCCCCATGTCCTTTATAACATGTGTCCTTGGTCAACCTTATTAAATGCTTTCTCCTTTTGGGCAAGGCACTCCACTTCCCCATGTGAATTTTTAATTCACTTTTAATCCCCCAATGCACCCAAAAGGAATTTTTAATTCCTTCACTTCTTCCCACATGTCTTCTCACCCACATGGGACAAGGACATCTTTTATGAGGAGATCTTGTCCAATCCCAAGGTACTTTGTACCCCCCTCCATGTCATGTCCTTTCTTTCCACCTCATTTCCACCTCATCTTTCTTAAGCCTCTCCCCATGCCACATGTCAAGATGTGAGGGCTTGTGAGCTCTCAACTCACCTTAGCCCTACATCTTGATATTTGGTGGCTCAATCTTGGCCATCTATCTCCTCTAGAAATTCTCAAAATTCCTATAAATACCCCCTCTTTTCTCTCATTTTAGAGGGGGGAGATCATTTTGCTAGCCAAACTCTTGCAATTTTGTTTCTCAACCTACACTTAGCCATTTTCATGTTTTCATCCACTTGCACTCATCCTCACAACATCATTTAGCTTGCATCTTGTGCCATCCAAGGAGCATACACATCAAAGATCGAAGGGCCAACCAAATGATCGATTCGAGACGAGCTATAAAGTTCTATTTGTTGCTTTTTATCTTGTGTTGATTCCAACTTAGGCTAATCTTGAGGTGTAGGTTGTTTTGGTGTTTATTTGCACTCTTTAGTTTGCTGCTTGTTTTCTAACACTTAAATTTGACCTATCACATTTTTGGCACGCCCGGTGGGACCCACAAATGGGTCTCTTTCTTTCACGTTTGCTATTTTTTGAATTTTTGCAGGTTCAGGTTATAGAGTGGCGGACCTGTCCTCCGGTGGCGGACCTGTCCTTATCCAGTGGCAGACCTGTCCTCCGGTGGCGGACCTGTCCTTATCTGGTGGCGGACCTGTCCTCCGGTGGCAGACCTGTCCTTATCCGGTGGCGGACCTGTCCCTGCAGAGTGGCAGACCTGTCCTCCCGAAGGTGAAATTTCAAGTTTTTGCTGATTGTCTTTTGGTAAACTAGGCACATAGTTTAATTAGTGGGGTCAACAAACCTTGTTTGGTGTGCTTGTGGAAGGCTATTTGATGTATCCAATCCCCTTGCACCATTTGGCGATCCTAGGTGACGAGAAATTGTAGCTTTCCAAGTCCTTGAGTCACCCCATTTTTCATTTTCTTAGTGGGACCTACTTGGGGATTTCATCACCCCAAGGGACGATTCCAACCACGCTTACCGATGGGGTATATAAAGGGGGGAGAGCGAAAGTTGTACCCCAATCCAACCACGTTGTAATTAGCGAAGCGTCGGGATGATGTGAAGAGTTGGTCCAAGCCTTTAGTATCTCGCTAAGGTTCCCGACTCACGCTTGTAACGGGTTGGTGTTCACGGTTTGGGCCTCACATACCGGGTGTATATCGAGGACTCCTTAGCAACCATGTTCATCCTAGAGTAGAAAACTTTGTTGGCCATACCCGTTTCTACTAATCTTAGGGTTGTGCTGTCTAAATTGTCTTTCTCATGCAAAACCAGTCATTATCAATGTTTGCTATATTTTGGGTCCTTTGCCTTACCCATCCATCAAAAAATTGAGCTTAAACTTATCCTTTGGCGGACCTGTCCTTATGCTTTGGTGGACCTGTCCTTATAGAGTGGCGGACCTGTCCTTCTGCTCTTTCTTCCCGGGGCCGCCATTTCCACACCGTCTATCCGATTGACTCCGTTCAAAAATAGTTCTCAGTTTTTCATGCTCTTTCCAACGACATATAACACTTCATACTTTTGAGCAACTTTTTCTTCGGTGGTGGACCTATCCTTACAAAGTGGTGGACCTATCCTTACAGAGTGGCGGACCTGTCCTTCTGCTCTTTCTTCCTAGGGCTGCCATTTCCACACCGTTTATCCTATTGACTTCATTCAAAAACAATTCTTCTCAGTTTTTCGTGCTCTTTCCAACGACGTATAACACTTCATACTTTTGAGCAACTTTTTCTTTGGTGGCGGACCTATCCTTATAGAGTGGTGGACCTGTCTTTCTGCTCTTTCTTCCTGGGGCCGCCATTTCCACACCGTTTATCTGATTGACTCTGTTCAAAAACAATTCTTCTCAGTTTTTCATGCTCTTTCCAACGACATATAACACTTCATATGTTTGAGCAACCTTTTCTCCGGTGGCGGACCTGTCCTTATAGAGTGGCGGACCTGTCCTTCTGCTCTTTCTTCCCGGGGCCGCCATTTCCACATCGTTTATCCGATTGACTCCGTTCAAAAACAATTCTTCTCAGTTTTTCGTGCTCTTTCCAACAACATATAACACTTCATACTTTTGAGCAAATTTTTCTCCGGTGGTGGACCTATCCCTCCGGTGGCAGACCTAACCTTCCGGCGGTGGACCTGTCCCTCCGGTGGCGGACCTGTCCTTCTGCTCTTTCTTCTCGGGGTCTCCATTTCCACACCATTTATCCGATTGACTCTATTCAAAGGCAGTTCTTCTCATTTTTTCGTGCTCTTTCCGATGATATATACCACTTCATACTTTTGAGAAGTTGGCCGGGGCACCTTTTTCTTCACCATCTGCCTCCTCGAGGGGGGTATACCCTACCATTCTCTCTGTTTACTCGTTCTGAGTAAATGTTCATCCATTTAACACATCCTT
Organism: Sequoia sempervirens; assembly: GCA_007258455.2. Taxonomy (NCBI): domain Eukaryota; kingdom Viridiplantae; phylum Streptophyta; class Pinopsida; order Cupressales; family Cupressaceae; genus Sequoia; species Sequoia sempervirens. The sequence continues at coordinate 43,769 of VDFB02268687.1, forward strand.
TCATCATTCTGAAGTTTGGTTCTATCATTCTGATCATCTGTTTACTCGTTCTGAGTAAACGTTCATCCATTTAACACATCATTTCATCATTCCAAACTCTCGTTCTATCATTTCGATCATCTGTTTACTCGTTCCGAGTAAACTTTCATCCATTTAACATATCCTTTCATCATTCTGAACTCTCGTTTTGTCATTCCGATCATCAGTTTACTCGTTCCGAGTAAACTCTCATCCATTTAACACATCCTTTCATCATTCTGAACTCTCGTTCTGTCATTTTGATCATTCGTTTACTCGTTCCGAGTAAACATTCATACATTTCACACATCCTTTCATCATTCTGAACTCTCGTTCTATCATTCCGATCATCCGTTTACTCGTTCCGAGTAAACTTTCATCCATTTAACATATCCTTTCATCATTACGAACTCTGCGTTCGTCCATTCGATCATGTTTTCGTTCAAGTAAACTCTCATCCATTACAACACATCCTTTCATCATTACGAACTCTCGTTTGTCATTTCAATCATCGTTTGCCGTTACGAGTAGCCATTCATACATTTCACATCCATTTCGTATTCGAATTCTAGTTCTATCATTTTGATCATCCGTTTTACTTTCGTTCCAAGTAAACATTCATCCATTCAACACATCCTTTCATCATTAGAACTATATGGTTCTATCATTTTGATCATCCATTTTACTAGATTTCGAGTAAACATTCATCCATTCAACGCATCCTTTCATCATTAAGACTTTCGTTGTCATTCCAATCATTAGATTTTCCGTTCACGGTAAACATTCATACATTTCACAGTCCCTTTCATTATTTTGAACCCTCGTTCTATCGTTCTAATCATTCGTTTACTCGTTCCGAGTAATAGTTCATCCGTCCCGATCAACCATCTGCTCATTTTGAGTATTTGTTCATCCATTTCTATCATCCATTTCTCCAATCAAATCATTGCTTTCCCCATCCAAATCCCCTGGACTTCGTCTCGGGTTATTATCCAAATTGACCGAAGTGTCTGATCTGATCGTCATCATTAACATCCTCTTAGGATTGTCACTTATCTAAGTTAATCATCATCATCATTCAATCAATCCATTTCAATCTCAAAAGTGGATTCGGTCTTTAATCATCCATTCATCCTTTAATCGATCCAATCGGCATCTAAGTCATCTAAGATAATCTAAATTTGGATTTGTAGACTCTTTAGATCATCCATCATTTGATCTTATCAATCATCGATCAATCTTATCTAATCCAATCCAATCACATCCTTATCCAATCACCTTCGACCCTATCAATCTACTTCCATCTTGAAGCAGATTCAGTGTCGTAGTCATCCTTTGATAATCAAAATCCGATCATCAAAATCGATCCATCGTGTCATCTAATCATCCTAGTTGAGATTTAATCAATCGATCTGAGCTTGTCCTAAATCGATTTGGGCTTTTGTCCATTTCCATCCAAAATCTTTATCCATCATCTTTATCCTTTCATCATCATGAATTGTATCCTCCATCAATAGTGGTCAAGGGAAACCCTAATTACGTCAATGATGATAATGAAAGTCTTGTTGATCAAGAGGTATACGACATAGATCCCCTTGACACTATCATTGCTAGTAAGCTTTCTCCACCCACATTCCAAAATCCAATCACCCCATTAAGTTATCCCATCATGTCTTCATCTATGCCTAATCACACTCCTTATGCTACCTTTGACAAGGGATGTCCACCATATCCATCATATCCTTCATCTACATCATCCCTTTATCCTAGTTTTCCATCACAATACCCCTATCTTGATCCCCCATCGACATCCTCTTATCTCAATCCTTCATCCACATGTACCCACTACCCTAATCTCCCATACCAATCCACTTAGCCTAATCCTACATTCACATCTTCCTATCCTAGTCAAACACACCTACCAACTTACCCTAATCCAACATCCTCATGATTCTCCTTATATTAATCACACCCCACCTTTCTCATCCTAATCCACTCATCCCCATACCTCTTACTACAATCCACCACCGTATCCTTGTGTCCTAATTCACTATGCCAATAATACCTCTATCTTAACCTTCACCTAATCCCCATCTATTCCCAGTCCTACATCCAATCCCATTCCCCTATCTAATCCTAGCCCACCAATCCCTAGTCGTAATCCCCCACTAATCCATAAACCTTCATCCACTCCTACCACACCATCTCATCCTAGAGTATGCAAGTCTCTCATTTCAGAAGTTCTCCAAGGACTTATAACAAAGAAGACATCTCCCACTCCACACATCGTAGTCATGGAACCATGCCATCCCATCCCATCATCCATGGTTGTTAGTGACGAGACCCTTCTCCATCCAACACCTATCATTGATGATACCATCACATCCTCTGAATCCACTAAGTCCCCTATCTCCTACCATCACATCCTCTCTCCTCGAATCCACCGAAGTCCCCATCTCCTACCATCACATCCTCTCGAATCCACTAAGTCCCCATCTCCTACCATCACATCCTCCTCAATCTACTGAAGTCCCCTACATCCTACCATCACATCTACCAAATCCATTGAACACCCACCCCTAATAAGAGCCGCCGACGCACACCCAAATCCAATCCACTTCTTCCACTCCTAGTATCCATTCCCAAGAATATATTGAATCCTCCATCCTTCCATCTTCCCCACTTGAAGAGTCCCCCCATGACTCCATTATCATGCCTCCCACACATGATGAGTCATGCCAAGAGCCTGACCCAAAGCATGCCAATATATCCCCTCCTCCAGATCAAGATCCTACCATCCCATCTAGTCTACCACAAGATCACAGTCCCCCATCCATTCCATCCCATGATCCTCTTAACATTCAAGATTCTACTGCTCCATCTTTGTTTGCTACCACAAAATTAGATCCTATCATATCCCCTACTCCCTCTCCTGATACCACCCATCCAAATGTTGCTATCCCATCATCTCCTTCTCGGGATCCCCTATCATCGCCTAAAAATGCTATCCCCACACTGCTTGCATGCCCCCTTGGTACTCTCACATTCTTCCAGGGTGGCCTCCTTGCAGAAGAAAAACACAATGTATTTACCACCCATCATCCTCCATTTAATAATGGACTCGCATCATGTTTACAGAATAACAAAAATCCTATCATGGATCGCATGCTCAAGAAAATGAACTATCAAGGAAAAGGTCTAGGCCTTCATGAGCAAGGTATTTTAGAGCCCATCCAAGCCAAAGAACAAATCTGCATGCAAGGTCTTGGACCTATTTCCCAAGACTCACAATCTAAATATGTTGGTACAACCCCCTCTAGATGTCCTCAATGAGCCTTTTTCCAAAGCAGGAAATTTTGCCTCCCCATTGCTCCACCTCGTATCATAGTGCCGCCTATCCTCCTCCTTTTTATCGTGACCAAACAACCGGGCTCATATTCCTCTCTATCTCGCTTCCATCCATTTTGGGTCCTTATATTCTCCCATCCACCATCATCTCGCCTCCTTTCATCTACTTATTCATCTTGGTCCGGCCTATCCCAAGATCACCTCCTCCATCTCATCCTTTCATCCATCCAACGCCTATCCATGTCATCCACCATAAACATCCTAATCAGGATCAACAAAGGCACATACCTACACATCCTCCATCTACACGTAATCCCCATACTCCTACCTCCATTGCTCCACATCATCCATCTTCTCACACCCATCCCATTGCTAGTATGAGCACTTTGGATGCCAGAGGAAAAATGCATCAATCTAAACACCCACATGAATCCAACGCTTCCCATGTCCCCTCTAAAAGACATGGTAAAGAAAAGAAAAACAAAATCCCAAATCAAAATCAAATCTATAGCCCGCAAAGAGCCAGCAAAGCAAAGATCAAAACCATGTGGATCCCAAAGAAAAAAGATGCAATGCCATCAAAGGAAAAAATCTGTAAGAACATCCAAAGTTGCTAATCCAAAGCTAACCATACTCCACCTTTCATCTCCTAAGTCCGTTTTGGGTCCCTATGTCCCGAAATTCACCATTCCATCTCCTCCATTATCCCCACATCCTCCATCCATTAGTCCTCTTATCTTTTCACATCCATCAGCACATGTGCCAATGTTGGTCCTAAACTCATCTCCCCATCATATATCCACCCCATCATTCCATCCATACCCGTCGCAGCATCCCATCCATTATCCCATGTATCTCCCCCATCAAATCCCTCTAATTCATCCTTTTGCATAATCCATTTCTCCTCATAAGGTTGTACCAACATCCAACAACCGGTTCAAACATGAGCTCTTAATACCTGATATAGAACTTGATGCTTGAGTCCTTCATCCATATCCTTATCGTGATGCCTTCTAAAACCCACTAATTCAATTCTCCCTATCCTATCTATATCTCCTTCCGCAGATACCATTCAAAAATCAAAAGTCAAAAAAGTCAAAAAAATCAAAAATCCAAAAAAAAATTAAAAATAAAAATAAAAAATAGTAAAGAGAAATAATCCGTCCAATGGTGAAAACTTGAAAAACAAGCGCCTTGGATAAGTACCATGATGAAAACCTGGCAAACATGCATCATGCATAAATCCCTATCTGCACTTGGGGGCAGCTTCTTGATATGCATTCCCTCCATCCGCTATGCTTCCTACTACGCTTTCGGCTATGCACCCATCTTCTTGCAATACATCATTTTCGTCCATCCCCTCCACCCTATCGAGCTTACACATCCTATTTGGCATATCTCATTTATCCCAATCCTTCCATCCTCCTTGTGATCTTGATAACAATGGGGTAAACATATAAGCATGCTTTGGGCACCTCTTAGCATACATCTCCCTCATCTGCACACTATCCCAACTGTCATTCACACTCGTCTACCTTCCTGATCCACCTATCATGCTGCCCTCAATCTCCCTTCCTTATCCATGCATCCTATCTTCATCCATCCCACTCCTTTATTTTCCTGTCCTTCTCTATTGCATCCCTCATGCCTCCTCACACATGACATATCTAGAGTGGGGGCATCTATCTTCTTTTGTGATATAGTCCTTGGAGACATCATTCATTCCATTAGAACAATCCCTTCCATCTCCCCATCCTTATCTTCTAATCGCTCCACACAATCCTTTTAACCTCCCTATCCTTATCCCCCTACCCATCCCTCATAGCATCCCTTCCATCTCCCTATCATTATCTTCCTATCCATTTATCTCTATCCACATCACATCTCTTAATCCCTTGTCATTGGCTACTCCCCATACAATCCAACATCATCTATCTTATCACTTCATCATTCATCTCTATGGCATGTCATCTGCCCACTTCATCTTTGATGATTTGGATAACTATCCCATCCCTGAGCTTTGTATAGTCACTATCCTCCAATCCAATCCAACAGGTCTATCTTGTCCCATCGTGTCAGTCCAATCATTTTATCCCCTTATCTAGGGTTATCTCATCATCTTTCATCCATCACTTGTCTTTGGCCTTCTGTCGAACTACGTTGCCCCTGCGCTTTCACGTAGGCAAGGTCAATCATTTGATCTGCCCCCGGGGTTCCATCGTTGATCTTCATTGTCCACTTTGTCCCTTTATCGCCTATCATCAATCTTTCTACTTTGTCCATTTGATCCTTTATCATCTATCATCAATCTTCATATCTTGTTCCTATTTGTCTGTCTCGTCTTTATCATCCATCAAGGTCTCCTATCTTGTGTCATGTCTCCCATGTCGTGTCATCAAGCTATGCCCTTATCTAGCTGGATCTTAACAAATGAGATTCACTTGTATCATCAAATCCAATCAGTTCTGAATATCCTGCGTCATATCGATCTTTTAGTTTAATATCCATCATTGGTCTCAACAGGATGCATCCTTCCTAACAGACCTCATCAATCCCATCCATCCCCTTGATTGATCCTATGGCAAAGGACGTTTTAAATTGATTGCGATCTTTTGATGATTTTGGCTTTTGTTTATCATTTGAGCTCCTTATCATCACTTGTCATCGTCGCTTTGATCCATCATATCATGGTGTGCTTTGACTCGTCAACATAGGGGTGTATCTTGATCTTTTGTTTGTCTTCTCAGTTGTCCCACGTAGTACCCACCAAGATCCCTGAGGTCTTGTGTTACGTTGGGGCATCCTTGTGTGCTTATGGTTATCCCAATACCTAGCCCGACCAAGGTCACCATGACTTTGGGGTGTTGGGATAGCCTTCTTGTTTGTTATGTTTGTTTTATGCATTAGACACTAATCCGCCTTGGTTCTTCATACCTTGGCATCTTGTGTCTTATGCTATAGAAAAAATCAGTGCTCTGACGATGGAAAATTACATTTGGATTTCATTTCCTCTTCATCCTCTCGTCTATCAAAATCCCCCTCATCCATTCATCCTTCATCACACTCCCCTTCCAATCTCCCATCACTCTGCATTTTCTTCATCTCCCCTTGCATCATCTCATCCATTTCGAGAGCCCACCCGTGTTCTCTTGAACCTGCATGTCCTCTCGAGGGGGCATCCTTCATCCCTAACTTTCATCTTTAAACCCATCATCTTCCTTCCTAGTCACTTCTTTGAATGACTGGGGCATCTTTTCCAATCTAACCATCTTCTTCTAGGTTCTATGTTTGAATATTCTTTGAAATGATGCTACTTCGTAACACCATCTCAAAGAGGGGAAAAATGTAGACGTCTAAATTTGGACACTTAATTTATCCAAATTCATCCCCTTTCATCTTATTTTCATTAATTAAGTAATACTACTATTATTTAATTAATAGCTTTAATTTTTCCAAATCCCTAAGGTATTTAATCAATAATACCTTATCTCTTTAATCCTCCTTCCATCAATTGAATTAAATAAATATTCCATTTATTTAATTCCCTTCATGTCACATTCTCCATCTTTTATTACCTAATCTTAATCCTTCTTCTAATCCCATCATTAGGATGTGCACATGCCTAATCCTTGCATTAGGATGTGTCACATCCTCCAACTTTTGCAAGTTGGCCTCTAATCTCTCTTAGCCACCTAACCCTCCTCTAATCCTTCATTACTTTTCCCCATGTGATCTTTTGACTTGTCACATCAAGTCACATGTGAAATCTAACTCTCTTCTAATCTTCATTAATCAAATTTAATCAAGTACTTGCACAACTTCTAATCACTTAATTGAGTCAACCCTATTAAAATGCTTTTCTTTTGGACAAGGCAGACTTCCACTTCCCTATGTGAACTCTTTAATCACAATTAATCCCCAATGCACTCTTTGAATTTAAAATCTTTCCCTTCCCATAAGGATATTTGAGGAATTTTTAATTCCCACTTGTCCTCTCTCCCACATGGGGACAAGTACCTCCTTTATGAGGAGATCTTGTCCAATCCCAAGGTACTTTGTACCCCTCTCCATGTCATGTCCTTCTCCTTCCACCTCATGTCCACTTCACCTTTTAGGGCTATCTCCCATGCCACATGTCAAGATGTGAGGGCTTGTGAGTTCTCAACTCACCATAGCCCTACATCTTGGCCATGTTGGGGTCAATCTCAACCGTCCATTTCTTCTAGGAATTATCAAAATTCCTATAAATACCCCCTCTTTTCTCTCATTTTGGGGGAGATCATTTTGCTAGCCAAACTCTTGCAATTTTATTTCTCAATCTATACTTAGCCATTTTCATGCTTTCATCCATTTCCATCCATCTTCACATCCTCATCTAGTTTGCATATCTTGTCATCCAAGGAGCATACACATCAAAGATCGAAGGGCCAACCAAAGGATCGATTCGAGACAAGGTATAAAGTTCTATTTGTTGCTTTTATCTTGTGTTGATTCCAACTTAGGCTAATCTTGAGGTGTAGGTTGTTTTGGTGCTTATTTGCACTCTTTAGTTTGCTGCTCATTTTCTAATGCTTACATGCGACCTATCACAGCTGATATATATATTTTAATTGTTTAACATGCATTTTCCATATCATTGCTCAGATGGATCCACTATTTAATTTAGAGGATTTCATGCCTGATCAAGAAATCCCTATAGATCTCAACGTACATCCTAGTCCACCACATGAACAAAACCCTAGCACACCTCCACATTCTCCACCGCCTAACCCCCCACCCCCTCCTCTAGTTGACTAGGATCAACTAAGAGAGAATATTCGAGCAAACCTGATTGTCATTAAAGGAAATATAGATCTCATAAAAAATGAGACTAGAGTCCCTCCACATCTCACACAGTTTGCATCGTAATTGTCAATTCTGTTCGATCTATCGATGCAGACCTAGATAGGTTCCATCGATGGAGAGAAGAGATGAGACAATTCTATGCAGATGGATTGTCATATAAAGAAATCAATAACCTAAAAATTACTAAACAAGCCATATGCCAATATTTTGTGAACCCCCAAACAAACCAACCAATACCACCCACAAAAAAATGAATTTCAATTTTATGGTGTAGGCACCCACAAATAGCTGCTCATTTTTCGGAGGGATGGTGGATGGTGTTTGATACTCCACCGCATGGAAACAATGAGGTGCCCTTATACTTTTTGAGAAAGTTATGGGCTGAGTTTGAGTTGGGTAAAAAACCCAACTATTTTGATATGAGGTCATTTCAGGGAGCTGGGCGTGGCATGCCCCAACATAGACTAGGAGCACGTGTCGATCTTTAGTAGCATGCTCCAGTTGTTCCTATTATGCCTCCTCCTTCTCCTAGTTTTCCATCTGCATTTCAACAACAAACCATGTTATCAACATTAGGAGCATTGAGTTCACTTTCAGGACATCTCACTCAGTAGACTACACATGTGGCCACTGAAGTGGCCAATAGAGAGCATGGAGGCTTAGGCTATAGGGATACTCAGACATCCACTTCAGGTGAGGCACATGCATCTGGGACAGGGTCATACTTAAATTTACTATATTATGAGGATCG